>VZRF01010024.1:1442172-1700779 GCA_013396875.1 Vireo altiloquus
AAAAAAAAAAAAAAAAACAACGAAAAAAACCACAGCTCAAACAGCCAAAATAAGTTATTTTTCCTTAAAAGAGAAAAAATACAGACCAAAATCTCACCAATCAAAACAATCTGCATTAATTATTTCAGCATTTAACTATGAAACAGATGCAAAAAAAACCCCTGCATTAAAAATACCCTGGTGTGAGCTCTTTCTGTATTTTTTTGCTAATCATAGTTCAAAAACATATATTGAGACCACTTGTATGTTTCTTAAAATGTTGTCATAAAACCTTTCAGCCGTCACAAAAACTTAACTATGCTGGTGATGCTGCGATAGCCTGGATTTAAACCTATCCACTACCCGTGTCCATCATTTCTTCCCTGCTTTTCCAACCAGAGCATCTCTTTCTTCAGCACAGCTCTGAGATGTACAGGGGTGACTCTCTCACCAGTTAAGGTCACTCTGTGCTCAGCTTTTCTGCAGGTGAGCTTGCCAAAGCAAAACTCTGTCCCAGCAGCCCAGCAATGCTCCGAGTCACTCTTAAGGAATATGACATCCCAAATGAAAAGGAAGGGAGGAGACCAAACAGGTGGAGTTGTTGTAGGTTAGCTATTCATTCACAGCTTTAGAATGATCCCCTGCTATGTTTTAACAATGTCAAGGGCTTTCTGCAAAAAACAGTAAAACAATATGGAGAACAGATTGGGTCTGTAGTTCTGTTCTGCGCTAATAGTGTCAGCCAGGAAACAGAACAGTGACATTCCTTGAGTAGGTGTTATTTTCTCTAGATTTATTCATCTGATTGCAAATCTAATTTCCACTTTCATTACAAAAGAACTGGACAAAACTGATAGAATATTTTCATCACGATGCTTTACTCATTAATCTGTCAGATATATTACTCCATTAGCTCTTTGCTTTTGTCAGTTTAAGAACAGAATGATTTGTTAAGAACATACTCTATGGGACAGTTTGTTTTTCTAAATACATTTACTAGGGTAGAAACTTGCATTATGTAATGATTTCGTTTGGTGGGGTTTGGTTTGGGTCAGTTTTATTTGGTTGGTTTTGGGGGTTTCTTTGTTGGTTGGTTTTGATTACAGTAGAAAAGGTTTAAGAAATTCCTCATTTTTCAAATGCAGCTTTGAAAAAATTCAACATACTACCCCATGTCCTGGTCTGACCTTGAGGTGAATACAAAGGGAGGACCTGGTTAGGTTTATTACTTCATAGGAATTTTTCTAATCATCCTTCTCAAGTTTCAAATAGAAGAGCTCCAGACCAGTGGTCAAACTGGGAGCTATGTCCTACACTTGTGGCCTACTATTGCCCCTTAACAGTCAGCATGATCAAGAATATTTCTTCAATCCTCTGCTTTTGGAGAGCACTCAACTTCCATGACCAGAATTGGGTATCTGTATCAAATGGCTACAGAATAAAATATTATTAAAAAGAAAAAAAATTCAAGGGCTTTAAAGAGTACTAGAGAATGTAAATCCCTTACATTGGTATAACAACGTTAAGAAATTTTATCAGAGAAATCTATATTTAGTTCTGACTTTTTTTTTAATACATCCCAACATCAGATCAGCACTGGAATTTCATACAGAAGACACTGAATGCAATACATATGATAACTGTACTGAGAGGAAGGTAGGATTGGTAAAAAAGTCCCAGTGTGAAATATCTAATGCCTTTCTGAGAACTACGTGCTGAATGGTCTATTACCTCTTCACAATTCTTTTCTTTTAGAAAGAATTTTTACACTCCTTCATTTACTCTATATATTTGTTAACAGGTAAAACAAACTATTGTACTAAAACCCACTCAAACAAATCTAGAAAGACTGCTTTATTTATGAGCACACAACCTGCCAGAGCACTAGAAGTCATAAACTACAGAAATGTCAACAGCAATGTTGCTGATGAAACACATTTTCAACTAAAGGAGAAGGCAGGAGAGAATATTCCTGGTAGACACTGGTCAGAACAACAATGTAAGGAACCGAAAAAATGCTTTTATCCAAACTGACAGAAGAATGGTCTGCAGTAGCCATGAAAATGTTAAAGCACAACTTTATCCTTGATTGTCTCAGTTTGCTGAACAAGTTCTCCCTTGCAGTTTTCTTCTCCTGTGGTAGTTTTTGAGCCAAATGATTGAGGTGTCTTTTTAATAAAAAATTTATTTAACAGTCAAAAATCAAACAATGCACTAATAAAAGACTTTGTTTTGAAAGAATATCTCAAAGTAAATTCCAGATATGTGTAATATAATGTGGCTGTAGAAATCAGTATTTCCCTGCAGCAGAAAAATGCAGGAAGGTTCCCACTTTGTGTATCCACTAAATATTTGGATAATTACAAAAAAGGAAGACCTCTATAGTTCTTTCAACTTGAACACGAGGCTAAATGAACAAGAAACATTTTCATCACGCATCTGAGGGCTAGATTGCTCTGGCTGTTCCATAACAAAGAAAATGCAGATGTGTAGAGGAAATACAAGGGAAATGTGCTCTTTTGCCACGAGAGTGTCCAACTGGAGCTCTTTGCTCCGCTGCAAACACAAAGCTCATGGACAAGAAGTATTAAAAGGTAGAATATCTCTCTATGAATACAGAGGAGCTGAAAAAAAAATTCCAAAAATAGCACAGCTTAGCCAACAATTTGTATCCAGTCTACAAACAAGACCCATGATACACCTACTTTGATTTCAGCAGTGTTCAGGTACAACACTGATCCACTCTTATGAAAATTCATTAAAAATTCAAACAAATTTAGCTGGTTTCTAGTAATAGCACCACCATGAAACTTGAAGTTTTCTTCATTCTAACCATGGCAGAAAAGTGTTCAAACCAACACTAAATGTACCAATATTGAAATAAAGGAACCCATGGAATCCTAAGGTATCAGGAAAACTTACCACAGTAGTAATGACTGAAATACCTGAATAAAGTTGAAAGTATTTTTGTCTATTTCCTCTGATCTTCAGATCAAACCTTAATGAAAAAAATCCTCAACTTCTGATAGAAAGGAAAATATGAGTCTGTCTGCCCTGAAGTCAAATTTCTTGCTTCTTTATGGATGAATCAGTTTTCCCTCTGTCTTGTGGAATGTTGCTAACATTCTTTACAGTCCCTCCAGTGCCTGCTACAATCACAATGCCAGATTCTGCAAATGCTTCTAAGTGCATCTTTGTAATCACTAAGTTACAACACAAAATCATTTTCTTCCTTTCATTCCCATACCATTTGGCATCCCAGGAGATGTATTTAGGTTTTGAATGTCTTATTTCATTTTCCGCTTCTCCACACAGAACACTTGCTCAAGAAGATTATTTTGTTATTATTCCCATCTGAACTGCATCTAAGCCTGTTTTAATTTATTCCCCTATCTGGAATATCAGTTTTGATTTCTAGAGAACTCACTGTCTACAACAATATATTCCAAAGTGCTCTGTCACTGTTTCAAGTTCACTTCTATTATCACTATAAGACAGATTGAGTACACCAACACCTGCTTTTTCCTCCACCCATGAAACTGCTTTCCAGCTGATATAAAATGTCACAGTCTCTGTGATTTTCCTTCCATCTATTCAGTGGAATAGCCCTTAAAGCACATTTACAAACAGTGTTCCTCAAAATAATTACAAGAGCCATTGCCTACATCCCTTTTGGAAAAATTAGGTTTTTTCCCCTAAAGAACCACAGTCTCTACCATTCTCAGGTAGGCAAGAAAAAAAATATTATTTCAATCAGACAAAAATCCCAGAGACCAAGAGCCAAAAACAAAAAACTTTTTTTTTTTCTCTTTCAGCTATATACACAGAATTTTAAAACCAGACATTTACTGAAAGTCACAGAATCACTAAGGTTGGAAGAGACCTTCAAGGTCATCTGGTTCAAATATCAGATTTGAACCACAACCACCATAATCACCCCTGAACCATATCCCCATGTGCCACATCTAGATGCCTCTTAAAAACCTCCAGAGATGGCAGCTCCACCACCTCCCTGAGCAGCATGTTCCAAAGCCTAACCACAATTTCAGTGAAATTTTTTTCTAATATCTAATCTGAACCTTTCCTGACACAACTAAATTGCCATTTCCTCTTGTCCTTTCTTTTGAGATATGGTAGAGAACAACAATCTCTTCTAAGGGAGTAGTATAGAGTGATAAGAGCCCCCAGGCCTCCTTTTCTCCAGACCAAACCTCAGCTGCTCCTTGTAGGATTTTCCAGACCCTTCTCTGGCTTCACTGCCCTTCTCTGGACACACTTCAGTGCCTCAATCTCATTTTGAAATGAGGGGCCCAAAACTGAACACAGGATTCGAGGTAATCTGATTGCCTAAGATATTTCACACCCAGAGGAGCCAAACTGAAAATTCTATTAGTGCCCCACTGTTTCAGTGATCTGAAGACAGCTCTAAAAATTATTTGATTCTACTTCAGTGAGTGTAACTAAAATACAAATCTTTGTACCTTAATGGCCTGGGAGTTGCTCACATAGGGAAATCAGTTTACATTACATATTGGTTTTTTAAATGCCCACTGATACAATTACAAATATTTTCACAATCCACTATTATACATTGAACGGCCAGTGAAAATATTGGAAAAATAGAGGTCTGAAAATTAGGCCTTAACGCAGGAGGAAGCCTAACAGGAATTAACATGCCACAGCCTTAATTCAGAATCACCTTGGAGCCAGCAACCACCATTTTTTGTTTCCTTTTGCAAACTGACAATTTGACGTCACAAGTTTTCTACTCTGATTCCAACACCAGTCCCTCGAATCTGAAAAGAAGGCCTTCATCTCTGCAGAAAAAAATGCCCAATACTATGCAAATCAAGTCCTCAAAGTGCAACAAAATTCTTTAATTAAAGCTATTTCCTTTGCTTAGTGTTATTTCTAATTTATGATTTGCCAAAGGCACTGTTTTACTCGTGTTTCGATGGAATACTTAGCACAGCGTGAAATAGATGGCATCTCCTCTGTAGCAAAAGTGAAAGGTTGACTTCTGCCCTGGGCATCTTTTACTTTTTGTGAAAGCTTAGAGGTAGAAACTGAAGCATGATAATTGAACCTTGAAGGAAAAAGTACTGACATTATGAGAGCTGATTCTGTCAAGTGATAAATATCCTGTGCTACAATATATTTAATTTGTATGAATAAATTCATAATGTTAATAAAGATTAAAAAGGTAGTTATGCCTTAAAAAATGGGACATGTTGGACATGCTGACAGCTAGTAGACTCCACTTATCATTTCAAGTAAAGGTGCAGTTACTCCATGAAAATAAAAAGGATAATTCATCTCATCTTTTTTAAAAAAATAATTCTGCATTTACGTTTCTTATACAAGGCATATTAAAAAGGTGGTTTTCATATTCTCCAGCGCCCAAGGCATAAACCTGAAAGTGCCAGTGGAAATAAAAAATGATGTAATAGAAGTGTGTAAAACCTGAGGCAATGATACGTCGCAGCCAGAGCCCAATGGCTCTGCTCAAGTGACACACACGTTTGCACTCACAAGTTTTGCCTTTTTTTTCTTTGGTTAAAGCTACCACAGCAGCATCCTCCTAGTGAGGTGTGTCAGAACTAATGCAGCTGAATGTAGTTCACTGTAATTGAAAGTAATTCATGCTGTCACATTTACTGTAACGAGAGGTCACATCTCCAGGGCCATAAATGTTGTTCACATTAATCGTAACTGACACCTTCCTCCTCCTTCAGGGAAATTCAGCCATATTACATGGCTTAGTTCACATCCTTTTTAAGCATCTGAACTTTTTTATGTTTGGCTGATTTTGTGGTTTGTTTGGGGTTTATTGGTTTTTTTTCAGCTAAAAACAGCCAAAAATACCAGCAACAAATTCTGCCTTGTGCGTGGTGATAAAGTCATCTCTCAGAAAAGTATGTAACAATGATTATAATTACCTTGATCTCCAAAAATCCTACAGATTACCAAAAATTATTACCTAAAATCTGGGTATTCTGGAAACAAAAACAGTTCTTAAATCATAAATACGTATAGGCCATATTCTAAAAGAACAAGGAAAATCCAACACACTCCGTAATGACTCCCTGAACTACATGCATTAATATTTTACTAATACTTACATATATAGTGATTTAGGAACCAGAAAGCCTCATAGTAAACCATGTACTTATTTTGGAACACATAAAGTCCATACTGACATGCCAGGGAACAAACCTCTATTCCCAATATGATCATGTATTTCAAGCCTGATAACTATGATGTCATCTCCTTTGTAAATATTAACCAGTTATTTGGGTGTTTATATTATCTAAGTCTAAATCTTTGATCCATATTTAAGAAAGCCACACACCTGAAGAAGGCTCTTCAAAGCACTGAATATATGTACCTCAATAAACCATCAATCACTAATTTCAAAGTTTTAGTGAAAAGAAGCAGCAGCACTAATTAACCTGTCTGCCTAAACTCTGAGTATTTCAGATTTTTGCAGATATTCTAGAGCTCATTTTTGTACAGTAATTTCACAAAGAATATACAGTCTAATACTTTATTAAGATAGGGGTAAATCAAGACAATGTGTCAGTGAATTCAAACTTTCCCCTTTTCTCCTACTTTATTTCTTCATTATTCACTGCACTCTTTTCCAGCAGATTTGAGAGCACTGAGATATGAAAGTGTGAGACCAAATCCTGCCAAAATGAATGTCCTGTTCACTCCTACTGGAAGTCTGTTCCCATATCTCACCCCTCTGCCATTTAGAAAGCTCTTCTAATCACTAATGTGACTTTACCCACAGCTAGTTGATACCCAGTTGTTCTTGTGCCAACACCACCCTTTAGCTAGAACAGCTTTCCTCTCCCCCTCAAGTTCCCCCACTGAAATTCTCTCTCATTCTCCAATTTTCTGAGCAGAAAAATGTCATGCTGTGAAGAATCCCTCTTAAGAAATAAGTTTTCTTTACACAGTCATCCTATTATCCTTACTCTGCACCTATTTATTTGAATTGATCCACAAGAGGATGATTAATTTACCCTCTGTCAGAAAGCAATTTCCACACTGTGACGAAGTATGCACATAAATCTGTTATGTAACTTTAAAACACGAATTTCTTATATATCTGTTTCTACGAATCTCTTTAAACTCCATACCTTCAAATCCTTACTTTAGGGTCAAAATTGTCACCACTTGAACTCCCCCAAAGAATCAACACTAGTTTCTCCAACCTCATCTGATCGAAATTCATTACATTAGTCTTTAAAGGTCCCCAGACTTCCTTTTCGGTAGGACACTTCAAGCATTTATCATTTCTATATTAGCACATAGAGCTTCTTAACGTTTCACAAGTGGGGAGCCCTTTCCATGGGGATCCTTATAAGACATCACTTTTCTTGGAAGAGAAAAGGATTATTCTTGTAGGCTTGCATAAAATTGCCTTTTCCCTTGTTGTATAAGCCTTGATGGTTGTGCTGTCAAGTACTTACCAAACCCAGAGTTAAACCGTATTGTCTTTTAAGTTAAAAGGAGTAGGCCTGAGCCCAGAATCTGGAAAGAATCCAGTTGTAGTAATGTTTCCTTGGGATGAAATATGTTGGACAAATGTAAAGCCTTTTTACTACTGTCCCAAAATATGGTTAGATTAGTTCTTCAGGCTACAAACTTTGTCATTTAGATTCTGTGACAGCAACAAGCCATGAGAGGAGCAGAGAGAAGTTAGGCAATCAGTTCCTGTGCTTATTAAAAACTTGACATTTCTGTAAAAAATACTTCACACTGAAAGGAATTATAATTTTTTAACCTTTACTTGCAGTCTTCCAAAAGTATGATTAATCAGGGGCTATGCTCTGTAGCTGTTTATTTTCGTGGTTTCTGCTGCATGTACTGGCACAGGTCATTTAAAATGCTGTCACTTGTTTTTTCCCTGTCTCTTGAATGTGTACCCTTTCACCTTAACTTGCTTTCCCAAAAATAATAAATCTACTTTAGACAGAATCATACTGATAACACTTAGGTGAAAGTACATATTTTGAAAGTTAGACCATCAATTATTGCAACTATTATCCCATCTGCCAATCAGGAATACTGGAGTACTAATGACATATTATGCCTCGATTAGGTTTTGGTTCGTTATATAAGAAAGGGCAGTTGATAACACAGATGTGTTATCAAATAAAATTAAATTACAGAGCATATTTTAACTCTGAAGAATTATGTGTTCAGACACCATTTATTCTTCCACTCTGAAAAAGCACAAAAAGTCTAAAGAAACAGCCAGATAGTTTAGTTTAGCTTCTGAGTGATCCAGGGTACTTTCCAGCCCAATGCCCCCACCCCTGGCCAAGTAGAACTCTGCTCCCTTGAAGGACCTGAGACACCACAGGCCAAGTCTAAAGTCAGACAGCAAAATATTACTATAGTAATGGCACAAGGAAATTCACTTGATATGCTCAGGACAGAAAACTGAAGACAAACTGATACTAAGCTTTTGTCTCCCTAGTTTCCCTTCACCTTCAAGTTTCACCAAATTCCACAAAACATCATGTTTGCAAAAAGGAAAGGAAAAATACACCATAGTTGCTTTAACACATTCCTAAGCGTCCTTGCTCTAAGCTGGAGAAGAATACTTTGTGCTCGCTTGGTGTCACATTACTTTAGGTTGTCTGTCACAACAGGTATTTTATTTCTAAACTCCCACGGAACTTTGATCACGTTTGTTAATTAGTTCAATGGAGTCAAAAGTAATTAATACTCATGCATAATATAAAATGCATCAAGGGCGGATGCATGCAGATGTATTTATCTTATGAACAGCAAAGCGACCATAACATAAGTAGGCAAGTTAGTGTCAACTGGATCTAGCTGAGAAATAGCCTTAAAATTGTAGCAGCAAGACACCAGCCCAGGTTGATAACCTGCAGCCTGAGAGGGAAGTCACTGACTCTGCAGCTGCACTGATTTCATGCCCAAGCCAGCGAGCTTTAAATCCACCCTTCATATTCTGTAATTAAACCTCTGGCTGCAGTGAACACCAGCTGGACCCAGCAGTTTGACAGCACCATAAAACCTGGTACTGGCTGGCAAATCAAGCAGTCTGATCCACTACAGCATTCTGCTGTCCAGGGTCTCTATTCCAGCATCCCAGACTCGTATGCAGAAATACAAACACCAGCACTGCATCTATGGCAGGGATGAAAGCAGACACTGCAAACCAAGAGCAGGGAACCAGCCCAACACCACTCTGGAGCCGAGCCAGCTGAAAGGCTGCTCTCTGCAAATTCTGTGTGTATCTCATTTGCTTTAATATTTTAATGGTAGCTTAAACAAAATACATAATACACAGCCTGTATATAATAGACTACTCTTGGAACCCAGGGAAGCCAAAAAACTTCTGATCTTTTAGGGATATATTTTGTCCCTAAAGCTCCCCAAAAAGGCTTAGCCTATGAACTAAGCCCATGAGAAAAACTACCCTCACTTCTGGGTGAGCAGAAAGCACCAAAGAAATGAAGAGATAGTTGTTTAGTGCACCACAGAAAATGGGTTTGTAGTTTTAGGTTTTGCCCTATATATTAATATGGAGACAACATGGAGAATTCAGGGTGTTGGCTTCTCCTTCTTCTTCCTTTCTTCTCTGACCTAAGTTCCTGTGATTTAGTGATTAGTCAAAAGAATCTAGTGTAGAAGAGACATATTAATAAAATTGATAAATATTGGTTTTAAAGACAAAATAAAATATGTAGAATATTCCTATTTGATGATAAGAACTATATAAACTCTCTGCAACCAGCCTTTGTGGCCATTGTGCACCTAGAAGCAGCAGAGAGGCTGTGTTCCTGAACCTTTGATAAGATATAATAAACAAACCTGAAGCAGCAGAGAAGTTTCTTCATTTTTTTTTCCCTGACATGAGAGATTGAGAAGAGAGCCCTCCAAACAAAAAGCAACTCAGGGCCCCTCACAGGGGCCACATCAGACTACATATACACACAGACTACAGTTGGCTTATGTGTGATATAGTCTGTGCACAGGTAATCCACAAACAGCAGAGAATGCAAAGTGCAACACTTTGCAACTGGTGTGAACAGCAGTGACTCCTCACAGCAGCTTGTACTGAAAAGTGGGGAGAAAGGGAGATTTCAAGCCAAGCCCCTCAGCTGGGGTTGTTCCCAAATCCATCTAAAGCACAGCACAAGGATAAAAGAGTATCCTCCTGCCCTTCAAAAACGAAGTAGGTCAATATGACCTGGCTGTATTTCCTGACGTGTTCATGCTGGCCAACAGTTGCAGACTGCAAGGAGGATATTTCAAATATGCTCCATCAGAAACTTTTCCATATGTTTGCTGCACCCTCCCATATAGAGCCAGAGGAAGCAAGCCAAGGTGAGAAACTGAAATTGTAAACACAGAGCTCTTTTTATTTATATCTAAATTATCCCTGCCCTGATATTAATCTAGAGACTGTGTCCTTGCCAGACCAATACAACACTGATTAATATTTCTTTTTTAAAAAAATCATTTCCTTAATTTTTGCTTTCTACTATATTATCTTTGCTCTTTAAAAGCAAAATGCAAAAAAAAAGTCTTCCCCACCCCAGATACTGTTTATATTAAAATTACATCACTAACACTCTTTTCATAGAGATTTGCATGAAATCTGGTTTTCAGCACAAAAATGGGCAAAAAGTCTGAAAATCCTGTGTTTGTTCAGTTCAGAATGAACACAAATACAGGAAGTTCATGTAAGAAAAGATTAGCAGAGGATTAAAATTTTGAAACATAGGTGAAGAGGAGGTTAGAGCAGGATATAGATCTTATAACCTTTCAATCATTTGTTTAAACTCAGTTTAGGTGCATAAGGGTTGAAATCAGATTCTTTGGATGTTCTTCTGCAGCTATAGTATAACCAACCACCACACAGCAAATCCTACTGTGAGTGCCTGCAAAACAAACAGCTGGACCACGGGTTTGGTAGAAACTCTGAAAAAACCAACAGCCTCTAAATATGACTGAACTGTGGGTGAAGTTCTTTTCTAGTTAGCAAGTATTAAAATTAACTGCAATTAAAATAATGACATATACACTGAATCTTAGATACTGCATTTAGCTGTACTAAGATCCAGATTTAGTGCAGGTAAAGGACTAAATAATAAACTTGATCTGTAGTGGAAATAAAGGATCATACCTATACTTACAAAAGGATCTACTTTGTAAATCCTAACTGTCTATTTTCTGTTCTTCTAAGAAGCAGAATAACAGAGCAATTCAAGGAAAGAGTTGAATCCTTTTGGTATGTTGAGTGAGATCTACCCTAAAGTGTGGATTACATGGTAGGAATCACATAATCCTTACACTGTCCCTACTTGGAAAATGTCAATTCAATAAAATTTAGGTCAAGTTCTTCAGAATCCATCCTTATATCTGTCTTCAGTCACTTGCCCAACCAGACCAAGGTCTTAGTAGATAACAGTGACTACAGTACTTGAGGCTCACAATGAAGTATCTGACAACTTGCATGAAGACTGTCTGGATAGTATCACTTTGTAGATAAGGAAGTTGTCTGTTTCAAGCAACAAATTCACTTTCCATAAAGAATGCAGATGGTTAGATACCAACAGGATGAATGCGGTACTATCCTTACATGAAAGAGTTAAGCAAGCAGTTATTCATCAGCTATGAAAGAAATTCAATTTTTTTAGCATTTTATTTGCAAGGGAATATTTAGTATTATGGCATCACACCTAAATACAACATATTTTGCTGTGCTAGTTTGTTTGTATGCTACCTTACCTCTCTTCTTACCAAAAAGTACATTTAAAAATGTGCATAAAGCCATGATAACATTTTAAAATGTAGTTTAAGACTTTCCATTCCTGAATTGTACTACACATACTGAGACTACATCCTTAACTTTCCGTAGAATGGATGTCCTTGCATTGATTCTAAAAATCACACAGTAAAAAACCTGAAAGTGTTAAACTGGAATCATCTCCCCTCAATATTTTCATAACTACCCCACAGGAAAGCATTACAGTGCCTAAACACTGAATGCTCTGCAGCACTTGTGTAGTCATTACAATACTTTGAGTCACTTGACAACTGCACATAATATTTGTACTTCCAGTGACAGAAGCAACCATGATAATGTACTTGTAATCAAACTGCCAACATCAAAAATCAGTTCCAAATTAAAAGTCATTAGCCTAAAAAACTTAAAGACAGAGGAGAGGAGAAAACAGGATCCAAAAATATTCTTTAAAATGTTATACCTCAAAAGCATTATTTTTACTGTAGTTTGGGGGAATGTTTTTGTAACATTTTCACATGCATTCATCCAAGCTCCAGAAATCCACAGCTGGGAGATCTGAACCCACAAGGCCCCATGTTCTTCTCTTAAAACTCATCTCAGAGAATCCAAACCCAAGAAAAATCTGGAGGCTGAGGCTATGCATTTACAGTACATCCATGTCAGTTCAGACAGTAGTAAAAATTTGATTCGTATTTGATTCACAGACAGCGATCATGTGTATCTTCAATTTTTCAACACCGAGCTTATAAAAATATTAGACTTCTAGAGCATGTCAGATCCCTAAGCCTAGTAGGCTAAAGAGGCAACACCTACAATTCATCAAGTGTCACTGAAAAGTTTATCAACTGAAAAATGACACTTACCAAACTTGAAACAGTTCCATGAATCTGCATGAGTTGAGAGTGCACAAAGCATTTCTGGTTCAGCACTTGCAGCCCCCAAACCAAACTGCATTCACTGGACTTTGACTTGGAGTCAAAGTTTTCCACGGGTCCTCATTTTACATTAGTTCTACACACAATGAAATACTTTTGGTTGTACATTCAGTCTGTGAGAGGAAAAAAATGTGGGGAAGGACGCTGACAACCCTTTTTTCCAGCAGCAGTACTGGATTAAACAGTATTTTTCCTTACTTCCATCTTTTCACTCTCTCACAAAGACAACACCATTTCAGCTACATGAGAACTATTGGGGATATGTTGATCAAGTTAAGTAAAAAGGTTTATTAAAAACTGTGGGGAGGGGCCATTACTACCCAGATTTGTTCATTGGTCTGTCTCCCCTCACAATGAACAGTTACATCAGCACAGTTCAAGCAGAAAAACATGCACTGGAAGATGAAGTTTATGCTCAAATAAACAATGACACTGAAAACTCTTCCTCAATATAAAATCTCACATGTTCCATCTTTAGGGGAAAAAAAGGAAAAACAAAAGGGAAAGTTTCAGAAAAGTAGCAGTTCATATAAAACAAGAAAATTACACAGGAAAGCATAACTGAAGACATATTTATCAGGGAAATTGCTGAAGAAGTATCAAGAACTGGATCCTCTAAGTAACTTCAGCAGAGGGAGAAAATAATAAAGCAAAGTTGGCTTTATACCAGACTTCATCTTCCAGGAATTTGAAGAAGAGACCATGGAAGTTACCAATAACAGCAACAGAGCTAAAAGCTCAAGGAGAAATCATCATTATCTGATCTCACATAACAAAAGCCAAGATTGGTTTTGTCAGGCTGAAATAATGACTGCCAAAGCAACCCAAGGAAATGTTTTATAATCAGACTTAACTTTATAGCTATAAAAACAAGAACGATTCAACCCAATTAATAAAAGCTTCTCTCTTCCTCAGGGCCCAAAAGCAGTGCCCTTCAAGCAACCTAGAGGAAGGAAATTAATCTATGAATAAAGTGTCCTTTAATAAGTTTAGTAAGTCCATTTTGCCCTCCACACATGCCTCTGACTGGATCTGCTCTTTCTTGGCAGAGATCCTATGTAAACTTGTCAGAAGGAAAGCACAACACATGAAGCTGTGCTTAAGCATGAAGAGTAAATACCAAAGCCTCATGTCATTCACTAAAGGAGCTGGGTCAAAAGTTCTGACGTGCCCCTAAACAAACCTTGTCTTCAACTCCAAAAATGTAGGATTCTTTCTGAGCAGCAGAGACCATCCCATCCAGACCTGCAGAATGGCTGGGTGCACATGGGGCAGCTCCCATAACCACTCTCATACTGTTGTGGTGCTATTGCTCAAAGTTTTTACCTTACACCTCAAACTTTGTTGGGCTTCATCATCCTGCATTAAGATATTTAGGATCACTTTACCCAAAAGGTTTAGGATTTGGACAACAGCAGTGTAATAATACAGCCCAAGGGTTTCATGGCCTATCCAGGACTCTTTCAGTTCTTTTATATGTAGGCATTGACAGATCCTAAAATGACCTTCAGTCCTCTAAAACAGAACACACAATAACCTACCTAAAAACAAAAGTGGAAAGAATTACAAGATTAGCAAAGAGCTGCATGACAAAATGAGAGGTAACGCAATTAACACAGAAGAGGATACAAATATGTATCTAACTAGACTAGGAAGAAAAGAAAAAAACGTGATTAGCAAAACAAGACTTAATGAATGAACGCAGTTAACAGCAGTCACAACTAAGTCAGCCTACACAGAAGTAAGTTTGGAAGAATTGAGTGAGTCTACCATAATTTTGCAGGCAGTAATTTGCTCTAGACAACATCACGAGATCTAAAGTATAATGGGAACAAATTGGATTAGCACCAATTGCAAGGAAATGAAATGCAGGAGTACTCAAAGAGAAAAGACATGAAAATTGCTTTCATAGATTATGATTTTCTTTGGGACCGCAGAGATTAACGCAGCTTGTTTCAGTAACTGAAGGGGAAGCCTTGTTTAACAGAACTTGGTTTTAACAGAGGAATGTGAGCATTTTTAGGAAGACTTTTAAATGCATTTTTAAGAAAACATGACACCAAAGACTTTTACAGCCCAGTTGGAAAGCAAAAGTTAAAAAATACAAGACTTTGATCAAATTATTTTTTCCTTGAATTGTCTTTTTTTCCCCAGAAGTCCTTTAGGTTCTCTTTACCACTATAGGTAGACCTGGAGGTAACCTTGTCCAATCTTCTAATCTCATAATGAAGAGCTCAGCAAAAGTTCCACTTTACTCAAGCATAGAGTTCTTTGCTTGAGCCACTGTACTTAAAAGTGCACCACAGAAAACCAAAAAAGCCAACTTAGAGGCATATGCTGCATGTTCTCTTTACAAAGAAATTTTACACTAGAGTATTTTGCTGTAACAAGTTTCTTCAAATGCATAATGGAATAATCATGTTTCTAGAACACTGAGAAATCATTTGCAGCTTGGTTATACAGAACAAATTTTATTTTTTTAAACTAGCAAAATCTGCTAAAAATTCACTAAGAAGACTGGAAAGGGAGAGTTCAAGAATGCAAAGCCATTTTGGTTTTAACAGCTTATACTAATACATCAATATTTATGTCAAATGGTCTAAAGAAAGTATAGCTTATTTTGTTCAATAGTTTATATTATTTAAACAAATAGAGATGCTTTTTTTTATTGGATGAAATTTTATTCATCTTTACTATGGTTTAATGAAGTTCTTTTAGCAATATAATACTTTTTTACAAAATTCTTTTAACACAGATATTTTCAGTATAACAACTGCCCTGAAAACACAAATTTAAAATTCAAAATTTATCAGATCTAATTTCTCTCATATCTACACCATTAAAATATTAGTTTATTAATACTATTTCTTCTTGCTATAATGAACACCCAAGTACAAATAACCAGAAAGGTCTGCTCACAAATGGGATGGAAACACCTTCCTGACAGCTCGGTGCAATGGATGTAAAGAAAGTCTCTAGAGGTTTTGCCCAGCAGTGAAGTCTGCAAAAAATATGGAAATCACCTGTCCCCAGAAATTATTTGTAACATTTTTTAAAGCTCGTTGCTTAAAATACAGCAGGCTAACAAAGCCCTTTCAGGAAAAACATGGTACATGTAAATCATCTTCTGCTTCCAGAGGCTTCTCTTCTCATACAGCAGGATTCTTAATTCCCTCCTTACAGCCATGGAATAAGTTTCTAACAAGAATTCTGGCAGGACTTTAGAAGGTCATGAGCCTTAAACTATTTCTTGTTGACTACAGACATGTTGCTCAAAGAAAAGTAACACATTCTCCACTGTGATCACAGCCCCTTCTAAGGAAACGATTGAGAACATGATGGAATCCTAAAATATTTAACAAGGATGTATTTTAGAAGCTGCTGCTGACAACTTTACTATTTCTGTGAGTATGTTTTACAGCATGACTTCCTTCCAATTTTGAAATATTACTACCTTATTTGGGAATACTGAGATCAAAATCTTACACAGGAGGAAAGCTCCTAAACTGTACAGAATGGAATGTAGGTAAATGCTGAATATTCTTTCACTACCTGTTATGCGAAGTTTAATTTACAGCCTGATGACAGAAATGAAAGTTTCAATGGGCTGAAGAACATCAGTGCAATTTACTGCAACACTAAAGTGGGGAAAAAACCCTTAAAACCTGTGCTTTACCAGCACAATGGCAGTGCAGAGAAACACATTCCTGTCAGCACCTGTGTTAAGTCACTGTTCACTGAATGGTATCAATATACACAAAAACCCCAAAACTGTGTGCTCAACAAAGTAGCTCTTTCTCAGAATTATGTTTTTCATCCTCTCATTTAGTTGTATACAAGAAGTTGAACAATTGATCTCTCATATTTCCACAGATAGACAGATATAAAATATCCCTGGAAACTACCAACAAGCTCAAGGACATTGGCAGTCACCATATTAACTAAAAAAATGAGTGTGTACCTGAAACCAAACAGTGATCTGAAATTTCTTTGATTACATTTATGTCCAACTCCCACATCCCTGGTCACATTCAGTAATAATGTGGTTTAGAAAATCCTCATCTCCTGATAGTCATGTCAAAAAAATGATGCTATTTAATCTACACTTTAGAATACCTCCAGAGTAAGGACTCCTTCCTCTGTCAACATACTGGGGTCCATTTCCTTTCAGTACTATGTAAGAATATAAATATTTACTAAAAATAGTTCAGCATGAAGATGAGTCACATCATCATGTCCTTGGGGACCAATTAAAAGTGGAGCCATTCGGATCAAGTGCTACAATAACCATCAAATAATCAAAGCAAATAGAATTACACCTTGAGTAAGCACTACTTAATGCAAGAACAGCTGAATCATATCAGAAGTTTTAGAAGGTTCCATTGTGTGAAGAAAGAATTTCATTACTTACAATGGGTTACACATGACAACAAGGCTTGAAATACTTGTTCTCACCTTTGGAAGGAAGTTAGAATATGTGTGGGACATGAACTTAATGAAATCTTGCTACAGAACTCACTTATCACCACTCATTTGCTGCATATGATGAACAAGAAGAATTGGCAGGAGTAGGTACTGCTCCCTTTGGGAAGGAGACCAAGCAAAGACCAGTTTTGGGGAGAAATTTTTTTGACCTTGGCTTACACAAATCCATAGGATTGTGAGCCTGGTATCTCGTGTGTAAGGCAAGCGAATAAAAATGCCAGCAGAAATATTCCAAACCATAAACCTTTCCTGTTAATACCAAATGTGCCCAGAGTATGGTTAGAACCTGTCTATTGGAGGCAAAGAGTGATGGAAACTGGACACTTCAATAAAGGATCAACTTTAACCCTCAGACTAACCTTAGTAAGACCAAACAGTATTTTCTGGGAACCATGAGGGCAGCTACAGAATAATGTTAAGCAATAGTTCTGCCTTTTACTTCTGCTCAAGCCCAGAAGGCAAATTTTTTCTCTTTCTCTTTTTAACAACTCAGTGCAACAAATCTGATATTTAATGAGTAACATTTTGATTTCCAAATGAATTTCTAAAGACTATGTGGAATTTGTAGCGCCTCCATTTCAGATACTTGAAGATACAACCACCTTAAAAAAAAAAGTGTGTTCTTTGCACACTTTATTTACACAATATTTAATGAGCAAGTTACTGATACCTTAGGAATAAAACATTCCTACACAAAAATCTAATTGAAGAATTCTGCATTGAGATCTCTTTATGAGCCTAGGCATAACTGAGGGTCCAACAGGCCAGCATGCTTTCAATGAGCTCCACTATCACAACTGCCAAGATGAGTAAAAAAAATTCATTTTGAAAATCTTCCCTGAATTTCCAAGAGCATTCCACAATATATGTAATAAAATTCTTTTTTTTTAATTAGTTTCTTCAAATTAATCAGCATTTCCTTATTTGGAAGGGACATGGAATATTAACATGGGGTTCAACTGATATATAAATGTTTTCTTTGACATATTCTGATAGTCACAATGCTTCAAACAAAAAATAGTAAAAAATCATCTGGGGAACAACTGAAGAACAACAGCAAAATTTTTTGGCTATATTGTACTTTTTGTTTTAAGAAGTAGTAAACAGGTTTAAAAACTTTTGCACTGTACTATCCCTACTAGAAAAGACTTTTTAAATCATCAGTGAAAAAAAAAAACTGTCAAAGCCCAATTACATTGTTGTGAACTCTATATGACAAACTGTTCTTATTGTTCCTCTTGATCAATAATCTGTCATTATTCATGTCAGAAAACTTTTCAGACACCTCAATTTAAATGAAGATTCAGAATAAAGAGAAGAAAAATATGCTTATGCAGTTAGCCAACCACTAAGGCTGTGGGCTGGGTGCTCATTAGCTTCAAAGCAGCTGAGATTTGTTACAATAAAGTCCTGCACCACAATAACTGAGTATTTAGAATAAAACTGGCTGAAATGCATTTTCACGCCAATGCGTGCTCATTGACTGCTGTTGTATCCATTTACATTTGAATACCTGTTCTGATGACTAAGCAAAGTCCTATGGAAGCTGTCGTATTAAATAAAAGCAGTTCTAGCAATTCTAATTAAGAGCATTTGTTATTCTACAGAGAGGCAATTTACAGTAGGGGTCATAAAACAAATCATGATAAAAGCCAGGATAATGTTCCTCCAGCAGCTCAACTTGATAGATATCATACGTACAAGTTAATATTTAAACTCCTTCTCCAGCAGGAATAGCCATACTCCTGCTTTAGCTGTTTTCAGGCATGGAAAAAAGCCAAAGGTAAGGTGCTAAAAATGCCAAAATCCACGTGCAGAATTTTCTGGGTTCAACTCTTGCAATAGTACCTGTACTGCTGCCTACAAAACAAAGTCTAGAGCAGTTAAGCAAAGTTAAATTCCTGAGCACTAATATTACAGATTTGAGGGTTTACTTGCAAAATTGGCTAACACAATGCTTAAGAGAATTCTTAGATGGGTAGCACCTTTCAATGACCATCTCTCCTCTGAATTTAAATTAATACTGTATAGTAAATAAAACCAGGTATCCTTAACTGTGACTTAACAAAATATTCTGAATCAATAGATGACGAATAAAAAAAACCTTGCAATTGAATATGGATCATATTATTCCTAAATTACTAACTTATCTATCAAAATACATGTCTATGTATTCACAATTCAACATAAATGTACCTTTTCCACCAAATTCCTGATTTGGTCATATTTTCTATTCATATGACTACAATCCCAACATTTTATACAAGTGGAAGCACAAAAGTAGCTTAGAAAGTCTAAGGGATAGTAGGCAGATCAATTCAAAGATTCCTCCTAATCAGGGCTAGATCAAATAATGAACAATGAGATTTTAAAACACAAAAGTAATACTGCTGCTAGAAAACAAAATAGGTGACCTATTTTTGATAAAGATAATTTAGAGCTCTTAAGCAATTAGTAAACGTAATAACACTTCAAGAGCAAAGAGTCATCTGTAACAAACTAACATTTGAAAACTGCATCTAAAGCAACTCCCTTTACATAATTAAAATGGGCCTGCTGCCTAGATTAGTACATCCACAAGGGAAGTTTTCTTTATCTGGAGCTCTGATTACAAGATTGCAGAAAAGCTAACGAGTTCCCAGGGCATGTGACTTTGGCATTCATTGTCTTCGTCTTCTAATCCTCCACAAGGCAAACTTCTACAGAGCAACTACTGAAGGAGAAATGCAAAGTATTTCAGACCAGAATATATTTAAACTATCTTTGATTTACCATGTCACTAGATAAAGCAATTTTAATCATAAATCCCTGAGAGTCTTTAAAAAAGACCTAGATTACTCTCCTGCAATTTCTTAGGTATTCATTTTAAAACATACAAAAAAACACTAAGCTCAAAGTGTCCCAAAATGAAGCTTTTCAAGTGCATTTAGAAACAAGAAAAGGATTCTGTCCCATAACAAGAAACATGCACGTGACATGCATCATCTTTTTTCTAGGTTAGTAACATATCCTCTTTCTCTTAGATTAACTATTATTAATAGCTGGCACTGGTACCACAGTTTCCTAATCAGAAGCTTAGTACTGTCTTAAAGCCTGTAAGGTCCTACATGGAATGATTGTTTCTGTTTAAGATATAAAATGTTTTCTCCCATAACCAGGTGTTGGGACCAGAATTCAGGGGACCAGAACTCTGGCATGAACACAACAAAGAGACTCATGTTTCTTATTCGCCCAGTACATGTTAAAAGATTCCATTCCAAAATATAACATAATTAAAAGTTATTACAGAAGCAACGACAGTTTTATACATTTTTGTGACCTGTGCTACTATATATTTTCATTGACCAAAACCTGAAAGTCTTCCTGGAAAAAAATCAGGTCTTCACCAATGAGCCAGATCAGTTTGGATTCATGGGCAAAATATTATTTCAATTTTACAGTAGTCTGTGATTAAACCAGGATTATATAATTGCATTCCTGGTGACTGGCGTGCAAAACCATAAACAAACAGAAGCCCAAACAACAGCAGCACCACAACAAACAAAAAACCCAATTAAAACAGTACAAGTGCATTGAGAGCCTTCTAAACTGCTGCAACAGCTGCTGCCTTTGAACTGCTCAAACTTCCCTAAGAAATGCTTATCTGCTGTGCAGAAATGCAATTGTTTCCTTACTACTATTTTTTTTTAATCAGAGGTTCCTTTTTTTCTTTTAAGTTCTTCCTAATTCCTTCTTTGGACTTCTGTAACAGATTTACTGAGCTGATAGACCTGACCAAAATAGAAAATAGGAAGGGATCACTTGCTTTTCAAGTCACAATGATGAGTCATTTGGATTTTTTAAATTCATAGCTTTATGTAAGAAAATAATGTCAGAAGATTTGGGAAAATATAAAGTTTCAAACACGAGTTTAGTGTCTTACAGAAGGGAACTCCAGTTTTGCAGAGGTTTGTGATCTTACGTGAGGTGCAATTCACTTCCTTAAAAAGTTTGCCTGGCTAAAAGGTTAGAGAAGAAAAAAATTAAAATTCCAGAAAAAAAGTGTTCTGCCAGTGAATCACCATGCCAGGCTGCTGTGATGCTCTTTCCACTCTAATGAACTTTACTTTTAACGTGATTTCTGTAATTGTACAGAAATTTATAGGTGGAGTCTGTACCAAGTACTCAAAGCCACCACTTCCCAGAAGATACAGCATGTGAGAATGCATAAACCATGACCATTTTAACATTAATATCTTTATACACAGTCAGCAAAAATTGTATGGATCACATTACTTGAACACTAGTTATTCCAAGATGATTCATTCCTTCTGATACAGAAATTCTAATAGCAGACTTCTACATATAGGTACTCAGTAGTTTCCAAATCATTTTGGAATACACTTAAAATTGAACTAGAGCTACTGGCATAAACAGGCCTAGCATATTTATTCGGCAATAGTCACAGTATTAGTTGTAATCCATGTTTATTAATATGTACCTTTATTCCAGTTAAACAAAACAATTACTTGGTTTGTTTTTAATTAAAAACGTAAATGGGTATTTAAAAAACCCTTAAGGATAATGCTTCTGATTAATGGCATTCTTGAAAAGTATGAAACATTAATCTATTTGGTTATACTAAAAATAAAACCTCACAATTCTTCAGCACTATAAAGCAGGTTCAATGAGTGTACTGACAAACTTTCCACCAGTCTTAAAACACTTCCATATTTTTACCCACAATTACTGCAATAGCACGGAAATCTCCTATGGGGGGGAATTATACCCCAGGTAAGGTCATAGAAGACAAATTAGGGAACTGTGTTTATAAACATTATGTACTATGTTTTCATTCAAACTGTGAGATTTTTCCAGTTTTGGTTTTTTCAGTATCAGGATCATTCAATCCGCAGTAATGCACACCATGTATGTGCATACACACAGATTTCATCTTTCTTCCTGCGAATTTTAGGAGTTTCCACTTTTTTGTGCTCTTGATTAATTTGGTGCAGTAAGAAGGGCTTTTATTAGTGATCAATTTTGCCATGATTCTTGCTAAGGAAAAGACACTACTTTTGAGGATGGACTTAGGAAGCAGTCTCTTCCCAAGCTTATATTCTTCTTTTACTCTCTGTAATACTGAAACAAGACTGAGTTCAGACAAGAGCCACTCCTAGCCAAAGAGTAGCTGGATAAGGAGCAAGGCTAAATAATCCATTTGCTTGAAGAAAGAAATCCTGTGACCTCATTTCTTTTGTGAGAATTTTCATACAGGGCAGCCCTTAGTGTGTGTACAACACATTTCATAAGGACAAAACCACAGTATTTGATCTCACAAATAATCATGAGGACAGTCAACAGATGAGAGGACAACATTTATTTTGTCTTGGGTGTAGTTCTTTTGCTCCATGTGTACATCCAAGCCTCCGACCACACTAAGAAAGAAGTAAACAGAACCTGATAAATGAAAGAGTTGCACAAAAGATTTCTCATCTTAATTTCTTGTACTCTGACTTTTGTTAGAGAACTGAAAATTAATCCCATGTGAGAAACAACCAAATTGCTGTTTTCTGTCATTTTACATGCATTTTAGTTTCTTTATAAGATGAAGAATAGGATTATCACATTAAAAAACTATGACTGTTTGCAATTTTAACTTAGAGAACCATTGCAGCAACACTGGGAAGCTATAGTTATTCAAGAACAATATTGCTGCTTTGAAATTAACTCTATATTCAAGTAAGGAATCTGAGATCATCGAGGATTCAACTATTCTAATAATCTCTGGATTTCTCTGAAGAAAATCAAGGTTATTGCCTTATACTTTCAGGACAGATACCTGCACCATCAGTTGGCCATCAGCTATGCAAGGATCTCCTGGGTACTCTAAAACCTATATTGAAAGTGAGAGCAGGTAGGCTGAATATGTCAAATTTCACAGTATTAGCAGTTTGTTCCCAGTTAATATTTAAATAGTTAACTAGGATGTTTTAATCACTGCATTTTCACTGCTGTGGTAGAAAATATTTCCCTCAGAGAGCCCTAAGAGCATGCACAAGGCCATGAAGATATGCCTGCAAATCTGAGGAAACAGGACAAAGATAAAGAGCAAGAAATAGGATTATTTTCTGCAAGCTACACTTGCTGGGGGTGATTCTCTAATCAACTTCATATGTAGACAGGCCTGTATCACCACAGGATCAGTGTGTGCTCCTTTTTTCCTCCCTGTACTTAACTGTCCCCAAAGGCACCGACCCAAAAACACATCCAGTGCTACCACCTGCCAAGTCCCACAGCACCCCTGGGAGCAACAGTTACGACCTTACTGGATCATTTCTAAACTTTGCTTTGCAGTTCACATATAGGCACTGCATTTCCAATGTACAACTCTTATTAGAAAGAGAATTGATGTAACAAACATGATAGAATGTCGTACATTTGTAAACCAAATAATTACTTCAAGTGTTTGCAAGCATGGGCTCCCCAAAGCATGCACATCCCTCACCAGTCCCAAATGGTTTCTGATAAAATGAGAGTTTTGGGAAAGCATCTTCTGCCAAAGTAATGTACACAGCTCCTCACAACCACCTCTTTGGAGGAACATCTTGGAAGCTGTTCAGGTTTGGAACCACAAAAATATTTTAAATTACTCTTATGATTGCAATCCATTCTCCCATACCAACTTTTCAGGATTACTTTGACTTCTCTGTCACATCAAAAAGACAATTATAGCCCTTTAAACACAAAGTATCACCAATAAGAGGGCACAGGGTCTGTACTCAATGTGCTAGGTCTGGACTAAGGCTTGTCCCTCATCACCTGATGCTTTCCTTTCACTTGGCTTGGCTGTAACAGTTCTTTCCAACAGCAGGTAGCCACGCCTGGTCTGGAGTGGGACAAATCAATTTAATGGTAATGGAGAGCAAAGATCAAAACTTATGTCAAAATACAGCATATATGTGGTGTGCTTTACACAACTTGCACTGAAGAAAGAGCAAGATCTAAACTTACAATCAAACTTGTAAAAATGATCCCCAAACAGATCCTAGAATGAGAAATAAGCCATCAAAGAGCCCCTGGGTTATACCCTGTAAGCCTGAGCTCTGCAATTCCAGGGGAGAACTGTCCCTGCCTTGCCAGTCAGCAAAAGTTCCAGCAGCATAAACACCCGGGCAAGTTCCCAAAGCCTGACGTCCCCAGTACCTCGGTATCCACGTTTCAAATGTAATAAAATATTTACCTAGCACAGAGAGACATGAAGAGCAATCAATAAGATTCAATTATACAATGTATTTAAAAGATCCCTGGTAACACATTCCATCTCTGCTCGCCTTGCTTACACACCTGAGACTGAGCCCATGTTGTGTGGGCACACAGCTCTGTTCCCCAGGCACTGCTGCAGCACACCAGCAAAATCTACAGCTCTGCATCGAGGGGAAGAGATCTTGCTGTGGCCAGATCAGCTTGCAGGACCACAATTAAAACTTGGTAGCACTTCAGTGAGGCTGTGCTTTGCTACCTAATGAAGAGCACTCATATGAAGTTTAAAAAGAAACTGTGCTCAAGATGTGTTACTGATCAGAGAGTACCTAACTAGAGCTGCTTTTCATTATCAAAACCACTTTAACAAGAAATGTTACCACTACTACACCATTTAGAAGAAAGAGTTGACAAGAAACAAATTATTACACAATAAGTTAAGGTCATATGTGCTTCCTGTAATTACAAATTAGCATTTTAATTAAACACAAAACTCGTGTCCTATTTTTTCCTAAACCTGTTTAATTAAATACACCATGACAAAGAAAAAGCTCTTCTGGTTTACTATTAAATCACTTAGAACTCTGTTAGACCAAAGTAGAGACTAGTGACAATTTCATATAGTGAAGAATTTACTTTCTTGTGCTTTTCACAAAAGGTACAAAGCACATTCACTCGTGGTACAGCATTACTAGCAATCCTTTCACTGGTACAAGAACATCTTTAAGGTTTCCTTTCCTCCAAAAGGATCAGCAAATCAAGACCAGCAAAGCACATTTTTGCTGTGTGATTTGCTTTGGCCACAGCTTTGCTGCATCAGCAAAATGTCACTAAAACAATACAATAACAGCAACTGTTGATCACATCCCCTTTCTGCTGCACACGAGGCTGTACTCAGACTGCCCACGTTACACCTCAGCTTCCTGTGATCCTTAGCAGCTCTCTGATGCCAGCTAAGCCCTCCCAGCTGCTCCTCTGCAATACCCAATGCTGTCACCTTTGTGATATAATCTTTGTGAACACAGATCTCTATTCCCAAGGCCCAAGCATCAGAAGACATGCTGCTAAGATGAGAAAGTTATCCTGATGATCAAAGACATCCAACTCACCAGAAGTGTGCCTGACAACACCTTTTATATTTTACGATCAGACTGGAATACTAGGAGCTCTCAGAACTCTGAGAGGGAAGTAAAACCGATGTGCAAATTCACCTGAGGAAACTACAAACAGCAGGTTTTTATAATCAGACACGTCAGTCATAGTGGTGGCAAACACAGCCCACAAAACACGTTAGAGGCAGAAAAGCTTTCCCCTTCTCTTTGCTAAGTATACAGGAGATCATAATACCATTACTGACCTCAACCTCTGACAATGTCAACAGAGAGCAGATGCTCTCTTCCTGGCAGAGCACACTGCTCTGAGGTAACAGCAGTTTGACACAACAGGCTTTAAATGACAACCACACTTGTCACATGGAAGTATGTAGGTTGTTATAGGCACATCAGCTTACCTTTAAAAATACCAAAATAGAGAAGCTGGTCCTAACTGAAAACTGCATGTTTAGAGATGCAGAAATAAAATAAAAATGAATTCTAAAGAGTAGACTTCAGCTCACTTCATTGCATGTATGCATCAAGAATTTTTCACTACAGGATAAGTTAAATTCAATAATTAAATCATCTGTTTGCATTGGGTCTTGGGGGAAAAGAAAAAAAAAAGAAAAAAGGCACTATTTTTCAGCTGCTATGTTTGTTTTTTCCACCCAAAGCCAGGACTAAATTCAGATATAATTCTAGAACAGCAGAATTATAGTCACTATCAGTATAACTAAAATAAGAACTTGGCAACATGTCTCTTCATGCCTTGTATGGCATTAAAGGTACCATCTGTGCGCTTAACAAATTGATAATAATGTCTCGTTACCAAATGTTGCATGCTCATGTATGTATTAAGGCTTCTACTCAGCAAATGCATTGAAGCATAAAAAGAGACATTAATTCTGAATTACCTGGACTAGTACAATTAACGTTTTGGCCGTGTGCTAATGTAAGTACCATTTATCCACAAAATAAATGGTCCACAGAGGGCAAAACAAAAACAAACAAGAAAACCCAGGTTTGCATTCCCAGAATTTTAGTTCTTTTTCTCCACTCGTTCTGAAATTGCATCACTCCACAACTGAAGAACCAGCATTCAAATGCCAATGCAAATTTATTGGAAAACTATAAATTGCAATCCATTATGGGAAATTTCATGCAAGCCCCTTGCTCAAGTACTTCTGCCTGCTTTGGTCCAATCCTTGCTGCTGTGTGATAATAAAGCTCTCAGCCTCACTCCCCTCCTGCACTTCCAACAAAAGCAGGAGGATTCTGGTTGCAGAATCCCTCACAGAAGGGAACATTTAATCAAGATTTTATGTCAAACTTGGAAATGAAACTGCAGGCAAATGCCTGGATCCAGCTGCAGAGAAGAAAGGAGAACCCCATTCATTCTGTTCTTAGCTGCTCATCACTGCTTAGTTTAGAAAACAAAAGTGAGGCTTATTATTAAAACTACTTCAGTGAACTTCACTTTGAAACATGAGGGTAGGGAAGAACCACAGTGACAGTTTGGCTGGCAGATATGAGAACAAGTTCCCTCTGGCAGCAAACAGGAGACAGGGCCTAACAATGAACATGGTTTTTAATACATTTCAATACATTTGTAAAACTACTTGTAATGTTTCATATGTATAATTGAACTTGACTTCGAACTCGAACATCAGTCTTAACAGGTTTCTAAAGCCTCTCCACAAGTTTTTACAAAATATGTTTATCCCACCTTCGCCAATGTATTCTACTTTTCAAGCTAAAGGTCGTATTAAATTTTAGAAGTGTTTGGATTTAAGAAAAAAATAAAATTAGGCCTTCCATAAGACAGGTCTTCTGAATATGCAGTCATAAATGCTTTATGTAATGCTTGTTTTTATAATATTCATGATGCAAATAAGTCCTAACCTTTTTGACAATTCTGAATGTTTCGGAAATGCTCAGAGTTTTCCAGAATTTAATAGGGTTTTTTTCTTTTCTTTCTTTGTTTTCCTCCTCAGCCCCAGAAAAACAATTTAATCAAGATACAGTCATTTAGCTTTCCAAAATCAAAACTGGAAGCCAGGAATTGAATAACTAGTCCACACTGCTAATCAAAATCCTTTTCCACTTCCCTGGTTTCTCAGCTATGAAATTCCTCAGATTACATTCCTGAATCATCCATGTATGGAAACTTTATTGGTATATAATATCCATTTACTGTCCTGATGGGTAACCCCCTCCTTGCTGTTAAAGTAACTTCACATCAACCAGTGAAGTCAGGAGACTCTCTGCACTGTTACCATAAATGCTTAATAACTCAAATGTGATATTTATACAAAGTGACTCAAGTCTATGCTGGCACATTTGGACCTTTTAAATTGAATTACCATGGTTAATAAAGCCAACACCACCAAAGATTTAATTCAGACAAGAGGAAAAGATTTTTGTATGTGGACACCTCAGGAATAAATTCCTAGTTTATATGACGACAAATGGAATCAATCCAGGTCTTAACTTCAAAAGAAACAACCTCTTGTCATCCCAAAGTAACAAAGTTTATATAAGAACATAGTTACTTCCCACTACATGCCATGTTTCTGATTAATACTTAAATACCATCAATATTAAGATCTCTGCTGTGCCTTTCAACACCACTCATTAAAAACATTTTCATTTCAACAGTCATGAACTGGGACATTTTCCAGGAACTGAACAAAATATCCAAGTTTATTAAATACTTGCCTTTCAAACCCAAGAATATTAAACACAATTCTCACCAAGTATCCAGGCACAAATTTGGCTTTAGTAAGAATGTTAGGTTGTAAGGAACACATTCAGTTTGCCCTGAATTCATTCACAAATAACTGTGTCAGCCTCACCTCTACCACCACTAAATTCCTCATCATCCATTTATAGGCTCTCACCTCCATCCTGCAAGGAAACCTAACGTGGATCATTTTTTAATCACTTTTGATGTCCTTGAGACTCTGCACATCAGATTCCCTGGCTGTACAGGCAGCAGAGCTCTCCTGCTGGTCCTTCTTAGTCCCAACCTCTACTTTCTCAGAAGTGTCACTCTCCAAAGACACAAAGGACTCCCATTCTTACACCTTTGTTGTATTAGCAAGGGAACTGCTTTTTCAGACAAACACTCATTACTAATTTCAAAATCTAGGAGAGGAGTACCACAATTTATATAAATATCACCAAAGTGGAAGAAATCAAATATCAAACAATCATTAGGAAATGCCAGTGAATAAAACAAAAACTGGGACCCCAGCTCACATGCACACAAATCCTCCTTACATGGCACTGCTCAACACCTGAAATCTACAATTACATGATCCTAAAATCCTAAGAGTCCAAAGGCAAATTCAACAGTATAATAAGAAAGCACCTACACCACAAGTCTGGCAACATTCTTAACAAAAGACAGATAAAATGATACAGTACCATTCCTGTGCACTGTCTCCACTCTCAATCAAGCATCCACATTTCAATACCTATCCCCCTCTTACCCTAACCACAGGCTGAGGTATTGAAACCCACTGAAAACTTTCGTGTCATTGATACTTCAACTGCTGAAAGGTGATGAACCACATCCTTATCACAGCTGGATATCTGCAATCAGCTTGCAAATTGAAGACTATACACTAACACAGAAATTAATATTTCCAATATGCATTTACTAGTGACTTTCTGAATCCTCAATCATATAATAATTTTAGAATAGACTACATAAAAGCACTTGCTCTATGAACTTCCAGCCTTGAGCTCCCCTTTGCAAATTGCTAAATCTCATGTTGAATTAAACATATTATTGCCCTAATTTTCTGCATGTAGTCATTGTTTAAAATATGAAAAATAAATTAATATATCACAACACATTGTTGCCTAAAAATGTTCCATAAAGCAACTGAAGTAGCAAGCAAGCTCTGTGAAACTAAAGATTAAAGGTGGTATCAAGAACCTAATTTTAGAAAAATACCTAAAGAGAGAATCACAGAATACTGTAAGTATCTTGACTTCGTATAACCTGGCCTTTAATGGATTTTGACATCACAAAACAGACATCTGGCTGTAGAAACCTGACATTTCTTTACAAGCCATCCAGAAAATCTTCATATGGGCCAAAGCTCTGACCCAAACTAAAATGTTGAAAGTTTTCTTGTCCAAAGAAAAAAGCTTCTAGACTACAATTTCAGATAAAGGAATTCTATATTCACCATGGGGTTTAGTGCATATGACCTTAATACTAATTCCACACAAAGCATCCAGTAAGGACTTGGCAATTTCCTTCTCCCGCTGCACCCCAGACAAAACTGGATTCATGCACAGAGTTTGAGTCCAAGCTTACTGTGCAAAATAAGGGATAAAATGACATTATGGTAGCTGAGAACAGTGCTAAAAAACTGCTGCCTTATTCTTCCAGAGGTAGTCAGCAGACTTGCAAGAGATAATTGATGCTAATGAGACACACTACATCTTCTACACTTTAATGGAAGGACAGGCAACGAAGCTGGACTTTTCCTCAGCATGAAAGAGCCCTCTCTTTAACCATTTTTGAAGTATTTATCAGCAGTGAAAACAATGCCTCTCCCAGCTGTTGTCTCCATCTGAAGATAAAAAAGAGAGGTACAGCTGACTGATGAGCTAAATGAAGACACTATTCTCACAAGTACACAAACTGTTACAGACATCAGTCTTCAGCACAAAATAACACTGTTTTACAAAAAGAGGGCCAGTTGTACTATATAAAAATTATGGTATCACATTCAAAAGTTGCACTAACCTGCATTTTGCAGGCTGACAGAAAACATAAAGACACAGAATAGAAATATAAAAGTGCTATCAAATACACTAACTTATAAAATTGAAAAAATGGTGTAGGACTTCCAGAATTTATTTCCTCATTTTCTAGAATCATAGAATGGTTTGGGTTTGAAGGAGCCTTTAAGACTACCTAGTTCCAACCTGCCTGCCATAGCTTCAGCGTTTCTGGTCAAGAAGCGATCCCATCATTAACAGTCCACCCTGCTATAAAGGTTATCGATGGCTATTTTGCAAAACGTTTATCTCAGCAGGCACCATCATAATTGTAGGCAGCCAGCACAAATGCAGCAAGGGTCTAAAGCTCCCTTAGGCCCCACTTAACAGCTGAGCCCCAATCTTCTTATCCCCACTGATGCCTTAGGTTTTAATTTTTACATTTTTCAAATCCTGTACTGCTGGTGTAACTCTGCAGCTCCCTGGAGCTCGTTCAGTGCTGTTCTCTCATGCTCACACAGACATAACAAAGCCTCTCCAGCTCACTCTCCAAGGACACCCAGACCCTCCTGGGCCCAACAACTGCAAACCTTCATCTTGGGGAGAGGGGGGCAAGCTTGTGGAAATTCCATCTTTTGCTGGGTTCTGCGTGGTGAATTTATGCTGATGTAAAAGCGTGAAGAAGTTGTGACCTGTCATCCACTTTGGGATGCACTGAGGCAGGAGCCTCTGGAGCCCAAAGTGTGCATCTGAAAGCCTTTCAAATAAATCCCTCCTTTATTCCTGTATAGTCTCTGTTTCTAGGTAGCCATTTAAGGCATCACCACAACAGGAGGACATGAGAAGGTGCTGAAGGAGAACACCACACTATCAGGCTCCCAGCTTCCTCACCCATCTCCAGGTGGAAGCCTGTGACTCATTTAGGACAGAAAAACCACAGCCAGCTGCTCCCAACCTGCCCCACGGGGAGATCATCATGGGGGCTTTCCCAGAGAGACCCAACAGAGCAGCTTGAAACATGCAGGCATCCTGCACGGAAACGTCCTTTTAAACTGTGTTACACCCATATTGTTTCACCAAAGTCCTGCACCCTCACAGTGTGAGCACAGCAAACAGATCCAGTAAGCTTACCAAGTCCTGTCCTCCTAAGAGAAGTGCATTTAGAAACAAGTACAAGTACAGACAAAGCCACAAAGCTCAGCTGAGATAATCTGTGACAGATACTCTTCACTGAGCCTGCTGATCTTAGACAAGCAGTGTAGCTGCTCCTTACTTAAGAATCTGCACCACTTGGAGACAGAGTCTCCTTTGGGAACGCACAGAAGTTCTTATCAGTGATCCAAAAGCATCTTATGGAAAAAGAAATTCCTGTAACATAGTTTCATCTTTACTGTACAGATTACTACATACTTCAGCAGCAGCTAAAGAGAGTTCTTTTCAAGTAGAATAATCTCCCACTTAATTGTTTAATGTAACTCAAATTTTAAGGCAAGGGAAAGAAAGCATGGAGGTGTGCACCAAATGCCAAAAAAAAAGTCCCACAGTTTTAGCTCCTATAGTTTGGAAGACTTTGAAGTTAACAATTTTACAGAGGCATGCTCTCAGAAGACTGTATCTCTTGCTTGTTATCCAGGTTCCCTGCTTTATTGTAGCTGCCTTTCTCAATCAGTTAACTGAAAGGTTCTGCATAATAGAAATTTCAGAAGAAATAAACATGCAGTCCACCCCTTCTTAGCATCTGGGAGAGCTGAAGGCTAACATAACTGCTGGACAAGGCAGGAGAAGAACAGTTTGAGTGGAATCATCTGAACCATCTCAACCATGACTAAGAGGGCAATGCCTCTTTTCATATCTTGGCTGGATATTTATTAAAACAAATGCAACACTGAAGACAGATAACATCTGGCCCAAAGGCCAAAAGAAGGCCCTGATAATTAAGGTTGTTCTCCAGAAGAATTTCCATTGCTCCTCACTAAAGTGCCTCTAGTAGCAAATGTAGCATCACAATAATGATAAATCTGCCTGAACACAATCCCAAACCTCTTCTGATGAACAATTATAAAGATTCCATCAATGTGCACCTCATGAAGAGACTTTAGTAAATCCCACTGGAAAACAGAAAAGTGATGTTATGGCCATCATCATCTCTTACAGAACTGGGAAAAAAAATAGCTTCATAAATCTGGTTGAAGTACTGTCCCTTCCCTGCCTTCAAGACTTCTACAAAGATTTTTATTTTTAGGAAATGAAGAGTGAAGAGAGCTTTCCAAACAAAACAAGCAAACACATTTTGGCACTATGTAATTCCACCTGAATTTGTTTTCTGCTGTTTAAGTATAATGTCTTATTTTCTCCTAGATACTTCCATGCTTACTCAATTGACTAATTCACCATTCACCAGGTAATGAAGACTGTGACAGTTGATTTTGTTGATGCAATTTCAGACCAACTGTGTTTTCCTCCTACTTCAGCTGGAATCCGCAGCTTCTTTCACCATCTTTCAATACTAAGAATATGTTATTGATTTTTTTGTATACACATGTTAACTTAGTAACCTGGTAATAGAAAATTGTTTTCAAGAAAACTATAAATCAGTAAATTAAGATACAAAATTAGATTAAAATCTTGGGACAAGAAAATAAAGCAAGAGATACTTGTTCTGTCCACCACATATTTTGATTTGAGAAAATTAATTGGATATTTTATAGCTTACTTCATCACTACTGGCCGCCTTCTTCACAAAAAACACCAGAGAATGTGAGTAAATTTATGCTGGCATGAGACAGAATATGTTTCTATTTACTAACACAAACTAGAAAGATTTATAAAACTGTGATACACTTTAATGAGAAATATTGTATGCAGCAGTACACTTAGGAATGGTGTTCTGAGCCAGTGTTATATGTAGGCAATATGTAACATGCTATCATTACCAATAATGTACAGAAATTATATTTAAATATTTGGATATAAGCTGATTTACCTAAAATCATTACTAGAATCTGTCTGAGACCTACTGGCTTTAACTTCTACCAAAGAAATGACTCTGAAGTGCTACAGTGAAGTGTTTCGAACAAAATGAGAAGTTTGTAGCCATGTGACATCTGAAAGGCACAGCTGACACAGCCTTATATGATGTTGCAAGTTCTACCTGCACATTCTGTTTACTTGTGGTACAAAAGCAGAAATATTATTATCACAGCTGCTACCTTTCTTACCAACCCTTCCATCACACAAGAAATACCACTACAATTTACAATCTCAGAAACACAGAACATGAAATGTTGGGGAGTAGTTATAGTATCTAAAAAGTAGCTCTTAAATTGGAAGGGCAGATGAGGGGGGAAAATGAGATTCATGTAGGGATCAATTTCATTGTCAGATTCTGTTTAGCATCTAACAAAGAAAATTTTGACTACTTTGAACTTAAAAGTCTACTTGCCAAAATAAGCATTACAATAAACAGACAAAACACTATTCAACAGAGTTTTTAAAAGGCATCAGCTAACAGAAAATATTCCATCAAACATAGAACCAGTTTCTGAATAAATAGTATCTATCCAGTACCCACTAAATGAGAGTAGAAATGCTTCACAGGCAGGAAAAAAGCCCAACAACATTCTGGTAACCCAGATCACTACTTGGTAAATACTGGGTCAGACTCAATCTGGTATAATACTCCAGTGTGACACAGTGTACATGACAGCACCTCAGATCATCTTCCCAAGGAATCAAAATGTCATCATGTCATGATGCATTCCGATTCAAAACACTGTTTCTGAACAATACCTTCACAGCAATCACTGCATTCTTAAGTTTTACTTCCTGACAGAAAAGAAAAATATCTACTACAGTGACATAAAAGGATAAAATAGCTTGTTAAATGAGAAATGGAAAGAGTAACAAAAAAATTGCTGGTGAGTTGGAGACTACTCCACATCACAAGTTTTATGAGCAAGATGTTAGAATATTTGTCTCTGCTGAAGCATCTGTAGAATTAACAATTAAGCCAAATGACTAGATTACGTTCTCCCAAAACATTTATACAAAGTATGGTGTGAATTATTAAGTGAGATGTGAAGTGTCTCATCTAAAAGCACTGAACACAAAGGTCTCACCTCTGGCTCAAGCTCCTTGAGCTGAGGATTACTGGATCCAGTACTGGGCATTTATTTTGTTCCCCAGACATCCTCTACTGGCCAGTGTTAGAGCCAGGATTTGGGCATTGATCCTACAGGATCAGTACAGCTGCCATAATTTGCTGATCCTACACTAAGCAAAATCTGGATACAACAAGAGTTGCTTCTGACATGCCCAAGTTAATTTTGGGCCACAGATAATTCTTGACATTTAGCTTCCAAATAATTACAGTGCTTAAGTTATTGACAAAAATAACCTTCTAGATCTTTTGAGAGGTGTGAATGCTTTTCAAATTTACATAAAAGTAAAACCATATATGCCAGCCAGAAATCTACTGCTCAGAATGAACACATTGCTCTATTTTAGGCATAAATACACACACACAAAGTATTGTAAAATAGAAAAAAAACTGAGTGTTTTTCTCATCCCCTTTTGAAGATCTGTGTCTGCCCAAGCTGAAAAGGTCTCCTATCACTATGCACAATTAGGACAGCAGAATAGAGGCCAGATTTAGCCCTCCAAACAAAGAATTTCTAAGCATGTTTTTGATTTTTATTTTTTTCTTCTGATTTATCCAACAACAAAGGTCACTGCAAAGCAGAGAGCACATTTTACTGCTTGTTCCAGTTTATACCACAGCTAACAACTCTAAGCTAAAATATCTGCTATTTTTCTTAACTCACACAGAGCATGCTTGTATAGATACTGCACCAAATTACCAAGCAATCATCACCCATGTTAGTGGAAAACAGAGCAGCATCCAACTATTACTGAAGCTGTGGGAAACCATTCACCAATTTTAACATCTTTCAAAGTGTGATTATTTTTGTCATTGAAAAATATCACTACTTACAAAAACCTTTTAGCATCGGAAGAAAAACTGCATTAGGAAAAGCTTTAGAATAAAAAGTGCCAGAATCCTACTATTCTGGTAGAATGAAGATACATGCAACACATGGCTAACTCACAAATGAGGGAATCAATTCTCATAAATGTTTATCAACCTAACAGCTACTGACACAGTCAATTCCATGATGAAGCCATGACTTTTTTATAAAAGATTAATCCACTCTGATTTTTTTTAAAAATTTGCTGTAACATGTATTTATTTATAGGTTTTCAAAGATGAGTGAATTCTTCAATCAATCATTTTCTGGGAATCACAGCCTTCTGTATTCAGCCTTTAGCATTAGGAGAGGGTGAACTAGATGCAAGAAAACTCTATCCACGATAGAGTTAATTCTACATATGGCAACATATTAACTTAGATAAGCTGCTTCTGAATTGAAAACAGATATAGCAGTTGAATTACTAAGATAGGTTCTCAGGAAGGCAGGTTCTTTATATGATATCCACACTCTAGCTTGCCTTTAAAAAAAAAAAAATCTACAATCCCTTGAGACTCTACATCCTACTCAGTTATAACAATTCTAACATTTAATTAATTACAATCTGAAAGCTGAAAACTTCTCTGCTCCACGGGAGTCAAGTATTTTCATGTGATCATAAGATCACAGCAGTTTATCACTCATTAGCTAAGTCATTATATTTTTAGTGTTCGTGGTTAACACCTCTTATCTGCAAGTAAAATGCATTCATTTAAAATATGAGCAGCCATGAAAAAGTGGCATTAAGATGATTCACCCTGCAGTTGGGGTTGTCTCAGAGCACCACCTAGTCATTTCCAATCAAGTCAATACATGAAGAGATATAAATATAAATCGGTCTTTGCGTAAGGACACACAATTTTAAAATAAAATATTCGGTTTTGTCTTCTAGATAGAATGATAGTGATAAGTCCTTTTAACTTCCCTTTCTAAGTCAAGATGAAGGCCTTTAGTTACCCCTTTTTAATTTTTAGGTAAATAAGTACTCCACCACAAACTTAAATTTATATAGAAACATTCAAATGCAAGGATTCACATTCAAGGATTTTCTTTCATTCCAGTAGGACTTCTAATACGCACTATTCATAAGCAGAGTCACAGAAAGTAAAAGTGAGGCAGCATTTGCAGTTTTGCAAGTCTTTTCCAAAATACATGGCCAGAGCTCGGTAGGGAACATCCTGAACTGTCTCTGCCAACAGCAAACCCATGTAACTCACAGACTTTTTTACTCATGGTTACTCCTCCAAAGTTTTAAAGGAGAAAGGATAGGAAAACTTGTGCTCTTATACCCTAAGATTTCCCTCTCTTTTCCCGCTCTGTGAGGGGGTTCCAAACTGAGCAGTGCAGGAACAGCCAATGTTCCAGGGTCCCCCTGCTCAGCCCGCTCGGAGCTGACCCTGTGCTGGAGAGTCTGGCACTCTGAACGCTGCCTGTCAGCTGAGGAAACACCTCCTTCAGGCAGATGTGAGCCCACGTATCTGCCCTTGCCCAAGAAACCAAAGCATCTCTATTATTAGCGACCTCTCTAATAGTTCAGCAAGGAGCAGGCGTCAGCATTCTACTCTGTAATTACAGAGAGGCTAAGTGTGCACACGATGACTGTGGAGAGACACACAAATCCTTTAAGTTCATTGATAGCTGATGGGGTTACCTTTCGGTTCATGTCACTCCAAATCTAGTTCTCAGAAGAAGAGATAAGCTTCCCACTATTTATCAAGGTTAAAAAGTACATTATATTGTGTGAAAACATCAACTTAGACCCTCCACTACCAGCTTTCTTTCTGTGAAAAATGAGAAAATGTGGAAGAAGGAAATGAATAAACAACTAAGTGGAGGACAGCCTGAGTACCTGGACCTCTGGCACCTTGATTTGTCCTTCACACTTGCCAGGAACTTACTCTGAAATCAGTGGCTAATAATAGGACAGGCCATATCTCAAACACAAACTCTTCAAAATTCCATACAGGAAACCAGAGTCTGATACAAAATAGTTTTTTGGGATAAAACGAACACATTCACTTGCATTTTAATAATTTGAAGAATTAAGTAAGATTTCTGTGGGTTTACACTTTTTCTTCCACATCCTGCAAAAATGTGGTTTACACAGCTGGTTGAAAAATTTCATAAGCTCTTCTAGAGACTAAATCCTCTTCACATGACAAAGATCCATCTCACCAAAAAAAATTCTGAACCCCAAAGACTGCATTACCTACATGTAAACTTTGTTCTTTACTAGAGGCAAAATTTTTTACTAAGGATATTAGAAGTTCTGTACTTCTGTATAAGCAAATTCAGTGCTATTTCATGGTTGTGAAATACAACAGTGAAGTATTTCATGGTTTTAGTAGTATCTTACAAAGTCATACCAAAGAATATAATATTATTATTGATTCTCCACCCATGGAAGTGTTCAAGGACAGGTTGTATGGGACTTTAAGCAACCCCCATCTACTGCAAGGGGCACTAGGACCAGACCATCTTTAAGGTCCCTTCCAATCTAAGCCAAGATTGTGATTCTATCTTTTTATTGCTAAGTAATGGAATGTGGAATTTAAACTAACATTTCTGAAGACAGAAACTTGCACTTCAGAAATACCTTCAGTGGTACCATTCCCACCAGTTGGACAGCTCCCATTATTTGTGAACACTCAAAATATCACCCTTTCTTCTGCCACCTGCAATTTCTGCTGGATGGGATGTTGCCTGCCTTGGTTTCATTCACCTGTTCAAGGAACCACTGAACTTCCCAACCAAATACTGAGGGGTGCTTTTGCCACTAATATAACAATTAGAGGCTTAACATTAGCATTTCCAGATACACATAAAACACCGTATGGAAGCTTACTGTATCTTCTGAGACATCTAACATTAACTCCCCCAAATTTCCTGTCCTACTGCTGTTTACCTAAATGTCACTGCTTTTGCTGTATCACTATGGGAACAGTGGCTGTTCCTTCTGTTCCTATATTGCCACTACCAATCACTTTTTCTTCGCCAAAATTTGCTGCCAAAACACTCTACGTACTCAGATTTAAAATATGGCCTCTAACAACAAAATTCTCCAGAAAGCATTCACCAGAACAACAGCCAAACCATTTCCAGATAAAGACAAAGTAACTGTTTTCAGAGAACTCCCTAGATATTATTCCACTGTCTACACAAACCCTAGTCACCATATATGGATGCTTCACAGCCTCAAACTTAGTTTTCCTTTCAACAGCCTTCTAAAACAGAAAGCTAATTTATAGGCAGGAAACTAAAATTCTAAAAACATAAATATCCTGTCCAAGAATACCAAGACGTTCAGAGTAAACTAAAACATTCAGTGCTCGTCCCCAAAGTCCTTGTCTAAAGTCTTACCTTTGCTCTCTTACCTTTTCCCCTATGGCACCAAACCATTTGACTTTGATAACCCACATAGCTCAGTGCTCCCTTTAAAGAAAGCAACTCATTCTGTAAATGTAAAAATGAATAAAGCCTCATCCCTTCAACCTGCCATTGCTTGATTTTTGGGATGACAAGTGGCCTGCATGTGGGGGAAAGAGAGAACATAAAGTTTCTCTCTTTCCTGTTCTCAAAAACCATGTAAAAATAACTTGGAAATGTTTGTTTCTGCTTTATTTGGCCAAAATCAGATGCTCACAGAAGCTGAAGCAGCAGCCCATGCATTTTTCATCCACACTGATACGCGCTCTCAGCCGTGCAGCGCTCAGGGAAACCAGAGATGTGGGAAGCCGTCAATAGACTTCTACTACAGGAGACAAAGTCCTTTACAAAAGTCCCAAGTCTAACCCATGCTGACAGGCCAGGTCTGTGCATGCTCAGTCCACCAGGGCTCAACCTGCATTAACCCTGGGTGTTAGGATTGCAAAGCCTCCAGCGAGTTTCCGAGTTCAGGGTAAGGTCTCCTTATGGCATTAGGAATGCAGATGGCACACGTGCCCAGCTCAGGGTGGGCTTGCACCAGCACCCTGTGACCACACAAACAGAACTGCAGCACTGGCCAGCAAAACATGGCCTTGGCCAAAAACACATTTTAGGGGCTTTCACTTAAATGAGATCATTTCATTATATTTAAGAAAAAAAAAATATTTTAAGTACCATTCAACTTGGTGCAAGAGTGGAGGAAATCTTTCTGGTCCACACTGTACCTCGAGAATTAGAGCAGCTGAGGCACCTCAGCAGAAGGCAGAGCCAGTCACAGACTTTGTACCTGGAACTATTCATCTCTAGCTTTCAATCAAAGAACAAACAAGAAAGCATCATTTAATGCCTTGAGACTTGTAGGTACAGTTCAGTTATACATTGTTCCTTTTCATCTGAATTTTTCATTTTTAGTTTTTCTGAAGTCAGTCATGTTAAGAGATTTTGAGACCTTACTTTAATAAACATACAACAGGTACATAATTTGGTAGGTTGCTTTCTTTCAGATTTTTCCTTTGCTATAGGAAGAAATAAATTCTGGAACAAGTTACTTGAGCTCAGAACTAGTAAGTCTTCTTGTGAAGAAGATAAGCATATAATTACTTAAATATCATTTCATTATGATGGTTTACACCACACATCATTGGTATGTGTTATAAAGGATTCTGGATGAATACACGAAAAAAATAGGTAGTGGCATCATGATAAATCCAACAGAGTGAAAACTGCACTAACAAAATGTCTGATAAACATAATACAGCTTTGGGGTATTTGCTACTCAGTTCCTTGGAAGGACTGCATTTGTCTGATTAGCTGAGCCGCAGAAAATGCCTTCTTGCTGGAGGCTGCTGCACTCTGCAGCCACCGTCAGCAACCCAGAAAAGTATAATTATCAAACTACTGAACCTTATTAACAAACACTTCTCACGCTCATATTCTTACATTGTAAAGAGGTTTTCTTTTGTGCTGAGCAGATGTAAGGAGCTCTGTGGGCTCCTTTGTGCCACTGGATCTCCCACAACATTTCACTGAAATGCTGCCTGGTAGTTCAGCACAACATACATAAGCTGTCAGGTGTGATTAAATTCAACATATCACCTGGTTTGGATCACAGGAGAAGAGGACAACTAAAACGATTGGGCAAATGAATCTTTGGGCTGAACGATTTCCTTCAAACCAATATTTGATGTATTATTAGAAAATTTGCAACAAAAATAAACCTGAAGACTAAATTCTGAGCTTCTGCCGGTTGTCTACTGTGATCCCTTTGCCAACCAACACAGACCATGGTTTTTATTACGTGACTTACCACACTAACAAATAACAAGATTCAGATCCTTAATAATGGCATCACCCAAAGGTATAATTCTACAAGACTGCAAACAGCTCTCTACCCCCTTGAATAATGAGCACTGTGAAAAAAATCAGCAACAGAGTTAGACACTGCCTAAACTTCTAGCCATGCATCTAAACCAAAAGTGTACTGGAATAATACCTTTTAATATTAAAGAAGGGGGGGGAAAAAAATCTTGATTCATAACTAAATAAATCCATGCAAATCAATCTGCCTATCATTTCAGAGTTTAATCAATCCCTACAAACATCAAAAAGTCAAATTATTTATCGTGGTCAGCTGTGCTGTCTTCATTGACAATGAATGAATTATGAGCATACATCTCAAATCTTTATTTAAAATTTGTTTCAAATGAAGTCAAGCACCTGCATTTCTGAGAAATACCACACTGTTTAATCAAGGCATTCTCCAAAAAAAAAAAAAAGGAACTCTAAAAGACCTCTTCTTCATAAAAATAACCATGAAAAAAATCACAAAAAAATTCTAAGCAGCTAATCGGTTTTACCAAGTGAGTTTTATAAAGGAAATACAACACTCATGGTCTCAGTCTCTTCTGAGGCAGGCAGTGGGGGGGAAATACAAAGATATTCAATTTGCAATTCATTAAATGAAAATGTTATCTCAAATGATTACACAATGACCAAAAAAGACATCACTTCTATCCTAATTAATATTCTCCCACCATCTCTATGTATTCATTTAACCTTTCTTTGTGGCCCTATTCTTCCAGATGGCCCTGCAAAAGAAAGGTTTTGGTGCATGACAGAAGGATAAACAAATCTGAGTTCTTGCAAAATGAATGGTAAACCAAATCACACATTCAATTAGCTATGACTGAAAACAGTTTGTCATTAAAGCTCACCAGATTAGAAACTCCATTTCAGTTGATTTAACAGCTACTTGAATCTTTTGAAGTAGTCAGGGACCAGCTTTTTAAAAGCACCAGAACTACTCCAGTTCTGCTCAAATTAAGCAAGTCATCCTTGACCAGCACTTTCAAAAGCCATGGATCCCAACTCTGAGGTATTTCGACACATGGCACTCACACACAAACCATGTTAGAAACTAACACGGCTCTCAAAGCCTAATACACATCTGATGTGAACATCTTTTTAAGAAAAACACCCATGCCCTGCATAACCTAGAGTTATAAAACAGGTTTTACAGAGGAAATCTGAGTGATACTTAATGGTAATCTATTGTGTTTGGTGTGGCATTGATACATGGCAACACAAAGCTTCTCAATTCTATGTCTTTCATTTTTTTGAGTAAAACTTTCAGAATGATTTTCAGGGTTTCCTGTAGCATAGCAGCTATTGTCAAGGAATAAAACCATAACTAGTATTTTGTTAGATTTACATACTCAATATTGGAGTAAACGAGTAATTCACATGCTTTACATAAAGTCAGTAAACTAGTTTTATCATCAGGATTTTTCATGGATTTTTTTCAGAGTATTTCAAAATCAACTTTTACTCTATTCCAAGAGTTTGCATAAAAAGTACAATCTCCTTCCATTCATCTTAAATGCTCAATTTGTATTTCAATTACCTTAGCTAGTCAATTAGCTATTTGAATACCAAATTTCACTACTTTCCCCACTGACCACTCAACTGATACAGTAACTAATATGATTGTTCAGTTTTTAAATTAACATATTTATTTTTATTACAACCAGTCTATACTTAAACATTTCACAGGCATATCTTTATCAGGCAGGGAGTCAGGGAAAAGAAGAGTGGGGAATCACTGCTCTCCACAGCGTAAAAAGACCCAACAAAAAATAAAAAGTCTTTTCTACCAGTGCAGCCCTATTCTGTTTGGAGACTGACTTTAGGCTATAATACAAAAAGAACTCTTTCTGGTGTATGTTCTCTCTCCCCAGGCAGTTTGCCAGGAGTGCACTACCAGCAAATCTCTTTAAGGAGAGACAAGCCCTTAGTAGGAATTCCCCACAGGAACAAGCTTGCAACTTCGAACATGGAAAAAACATTTCCTTTCAAATGGGAATGATTAAGTACATCTTTTTGTAAGGCCTTCTGGTCTGGACAACTGAGAAGCTCTCTCTTGCATTAAAAAAAAAAAAAAGGTTCTGTAGTGTCATTAACTGAAATCTGTAACACCAAACTGCAGATCTTCACATACCCTTGTACTCCAAACAGACATTTTAGGATCCAGCTACTTCAGCACGGATTAAGTCATACTGGGGCACACAAAATAAACTAAAGAGGAACAAAGACTTGTCTTCTACAAACCCAAATGACTTTTCTACCTGTTGGAAATTGCCAGTCAACCTGGTCAATATCTTTCCTTTGGGGATGTCCCTCTTCCTAAACCAGAGTGTGAAATAAAATTTCTGTTTCATTCACAGTTAGAGATGGACTTGACACATGCAATTAGGTTCACCAGAAAAATTCAAGAACTGTTTCATATCACTGGGGTAGTGCAGCACAGACAAGCCCAGGAACTTACTGCAAGATAAAGTGGGACTAAAGCACTAATACCTCCCAATTTTTATCTGTTTTGCAGAGGTGTGCAGTACAATACAAGGGAAAAAAAGTTTTCTAAATCCAAAATCTGCAGTGAAAAAAATCAAAGTAATCCATAATAATTAGCTAATGCATATTACCGAAGTTTTGGGCTGATAGTAACAGGAAGATAGGGCTGAGTACTGCATTACAATATTTTTTAATAATCCCTTTGCAGAAATGTAATCTATTAAAAAATTCTTGCAGATGCGCAAAGGTTGCTTACTGATGCATTCTGTCTCACCTAATAACCGTCAAATAACATTATTATTAATTTTCAGAAAGATAAGGCATTTTGTTCTTGTAGTTAAATAGTTATTTCATGGGGTTTTGAATGAGAAAATACATATCAGGGTATCAATGTACATGAAAAATAGCAAAAAGAATTATCAAAAGTATCCCTCAGAGCATTTGTGTATACACAAAAAAACCTGATCCAAGTCTCCTCATTTTAAGCCTGTGCAGGGATATTTTTTCAAAATCGAACTACTGAGTTTTTCAAGGTCCTTCCTGACTATTCATACAGGGACATGTAAATACACAATCACTGACTTGAATCAATGCACAGTGTAAAATTCCTGTGGTATATCAGTTACAATTAGATCCTATATTTTTAAATCTTTTTCAGATTAAACTTAATGATATTTTCTCTTACAACAAATTAATCTGGTATCTTCAGTATGGGCAGCTTGTTTTCCCAAGAAAAGAGAAGTATTTTCCTGAGAGTCCAAATTATCTTGCATCTTTCCTGAAAAGTTTACTTGGTGACTTTTTTGCCAGCTATCAGAGACATTAGGAGAGAGCATTAGCTAAGAATCCAAAGATAGAAAAATATCAGAAACACAGTATCAAAAAGTTATTTAGATTGGAAGATTTTCTAAGCGAGTGGAAAGAGAGCCAGGCCTTAAAGACCCTTGAGCTGAAAAAGTAAACAAAGCAAAGACAGATAAACATAGAAATCCTTCTAAGATAAAACACTGAACACTTAGCAATTAAACAAAAATCTTTAGAATTATTTACTAAACGTGGTTAAAATTTATAGAATTCTCCAACAATATTTTCAGATAAACTATGTATAGAGGATAACTGGGTGCAAGGTAAAAACCAACAACCTTTTCAATGGATGGATTAATTAGTCATGTGGCCTTAGAACTGAATGAGTCATCGAGTTGCTAATGAGATAAGGGCAGGAAGCCTGACACCTCTAAGTCAAGAGTTCAACCGGTTCTTCTCAGAGTACTCTCCTGCTGTGCCCTAGATTGAAGGCACAACACTGGCTTTCCTCCTGCCGAAGGGACTCAAAGAGCCACGTAAAGCTACTTACAGAGGAAATCTTTGCCTGAAAGTAGGACACAAACATCACCTTTCTGTAGCAGTGTCCCCCACTACGGCTCTCCCAGTCCCAACCGCCTGGGATAAAGAAGAGGCGTCCAGGACCATCTGCACCTGACCTGCCCTGCCAGCACAGGCTGGAGAGACAACCTCTAGCACAGAGCCTCACTGAGAGAGTTCCCCACTGACAGTGGTACTCAAACAAGGCTGAAGAATCCTGTTATCAGGGGCACTGAAACTTTGTGCACTAGAGGCAAGCTCTTTGCTCATGGGACTTGGCCAATTTGCTGTAATCTACACAGCCTCCCACCCCCTGGCTCTGCTGGCAATCTGCTCAAGTAGAACAGTGTCACCCCTGCAAACCATGGGGATCTAATCACAAGAGATGCAGTGCACCCAAAGACTCAACTCAAACTTCAGGGGTGTCATTTTAATCAACTCTGGATGGATGGATGCCTTCTTATTGATCATATTTATTAAAAAGAAGGAAAGAAAAAGAATAACCAACAATGTCTCAGCTTCAGCCAAAATCCAGACTGGTATTGTGCTGGTCTGCCTGCACATGATAAAGAAAGAAGCCCAGTGCAACAGGAAAGGCAGCAGGAGGGAAAGCACAGAACAGAACATGGGACAGCAGGATGACACCAGGAAGACAAATGGAGGTGGGAGAATGAGATAGAGAAAAGCATGCTGCACAAGAAGACAAACAGAAAAGAAAACACAGAGGGAAGCCAGAGGGTAGAGGCAAAAGATAACAAGAAAGAAATGAGTGGGAAGTTAAAGACAAAAGACATGAAGGGAAATAACTTACCACGGATGAGGGGGAAAAAGGGAAAAGACCAAAACAGAAGAAAGATATGCACAGGAAGGCCTTTCTGCTAGAAAATGCTTCTTATCAAGCTCAGACAAGAAACACTTCCAAAAAGGAGAGCTCAATCAAGCATGGAAAGTTCAGATCACCTGAAACTTCTGAAGGCAGATGAAAGAAACTACCTTAAAATATGAAGCAGTGAGCTAATCAGGATTTCATCCCAAAGTACCCTGCCTCTGCTCCAACAGAAAACCCAGTTCAACAGTAGGTTCACACATCTACTTGGAGAAGAAGACCCACTTGTACATTCAATGATTAGGGACTAATTATTAATGAATTAGAACTCGGGATAATGTTCAGTAACTGTTTTTAAAGTTCATCGCTCTGTACTGCAGTCTAGGCAATACACACAGCCATGAGAGACCTACTCCAGTCAAAATATAGAAAAGATCCCTTCCTCCTGCCTCTCCTGGCACACATCAAAGACACATCAAGGTGTTTTAGACAAAGGATTAGACAAAATTCCCCATTGAACACAGGACTGTAACACTTGGCAAGTGGTCAAGCACAGTCCAGTCTGAAATTGATTCTGCACTTCTGCTTTGTTTTGTATTTCTCACTACTAACACCTCTTTCCTGACAGGATAAGCACAACCATGCATCCACTGAGCAAGAAGGTAACTGTAGCACACCCTTGATCCCAGAGACCAGCAAAAAGGCAAAATACAAACCAGAGCTTGTGCATTCATAAGACAAAAAGACAAAAAAACTAATGATGAAAGGGAGTCCTATCCTACAACATCATTGCTTGTTATTAACATCTGCTTAATTCAGTCACCAATACAACGAAAAAAAAATTTCTTGCTTCCCTAAATTATCATAAATATCACATAGCATGCAGCTGGCTCTATCACAAAAACATCAGTAATCACAACTTGCAAACCAAAGACAAGTGAGCAACACAGAAACACACAGTTGAACCATCCTTACATTCCATTTGCACTGTCAGTTTTGTATAAATAGTCTACAAGTCTAAAAGGAAGGTTGTGGATCCCTCTCACAGACCTTTATCTTAAGATATTTAGGATTAAAGATAGACTCATTTCCAAGAATGATACCCAAGATACAGCCTATTTTTAAAAAATACATAAGAACGCATGCATTTGATTTGCTATTTCTCTTAAGACACGTATACCTGTTTCTTAAAACATTTGTTATATTTTTAGTTATTTTGTTATGAAATTTATTTTGCCATTACTACTGCAACATACAACTGATTTTATGTTGGCTGGGCACCACATGTGGAAACGTTAATGAGAAAGGAAGAACAGGGCTCACTCCCAGCCAGAGGTCAGTGCTGCACTGGCTCAGTCACAGGCCAAGACAGACTCAGAAACTCTCTCAAGTTTCTCTCACAAGTCTTGGAAACTCCATCATACAGACTCTGCCTCCTAACATCCCACCAGAGAGAGGAGTGAATACCTGCTCTGCACACACATCCTTGGATTGAGGCTGTCACTGCAAACTTTCCAAGTCATAAAGGATGAACAGGTGGACTGCTCAAATTCTCACATATGCACCTTCTCACGAGCCCAACCAAAATGGAAGAGTTTACATTTCTAGTTCCCACATACCAGTGTTCCACTGGTTTTTGCTCTCATACCATTGCTTCCCCATTCTGAGGCTGATTACAAATTATGTCTATTTTGTATTCACAGAAAAACCCCACATGCATAAACACTGCATTTTTCTGTTTACAAATTTTTTTTAGAAAGAGCCAGTTCAGCTAGCTGATAGAAAGCAATTCATCTATTCAGTTCAATGAAGCAGTATTGAGAGAAGCAAGCTAGATATAATATCCATATGCAAACTAAAATTTATGAAGCTGAGCTTGAATTAAAGCCAGAGTGGGGTAGTTCCCTAGCAAGATGAGAGTGAAAGGCTCAGATCAGGCATCCATGTCTACATGTACAGAGCTAAAGTCCTGCCAAACCTATAAGGTTCAATGATGACTTCAGATCTGGTCTGTTCACAAACCAGACAAAAGATCTGAACATTATTAAGAGAATAATCCCTTCCCCCACTGTAAGACACAGCCCTTTCTCAAACATTCATTGATACACACATCTCAGGCAGCAGGAAACACAGGATCCAGCAGGTTCCCAAGCAAGCCTGAAGATTTCTAACTCAGCTCTTCTGCTACATTCCCTCACAGTACACTTGAATCCACACTAACAGAGAGACATTTTCATTGAAATACCAGAGGAGAGACACGAACCCAGACCACTGGTAGATGTATTTCATGATGGAGAACCTCAGTCATAAGAAAAGCCAATGCTGCTTGTTCCAGAACTATTTATTTTACTAGATTGAATACATGGGATGTGTCTGTCTGCTCCCTTATTAAATCTGTCCCAGCAGCTGAAAGTACATTGTCAGTCAGTATAAATTCTGTTCTTTGAGCAAACTTAGGGGAATGACTCAACTTTAGGAAAAACAGGACAGAAATTTAATGATAATTTGAGGTAATTTAAATGGTCAAGTAAAATTTATATACATATAATTGGGGAGGTTCAAGAACCCTTCTACTTAAGGATTAAGAATCTCTTACTAAAAGGAAAAAAAACAAACCACATAAATTATCATTCCTTAGACAAACCTGTCCACATTAGATAAAAGAAAAATCATCAGGGATGAAAATGTCCATTGTCTTTCTAAATACTAGCACATTGTAGAACTGAAATTGGGTCAGAAACACCAGACAGTAACATTTTTTGAAATTATTAGCCTCTGACACAAGTAACTACTTTACCCTTTTCATGTAATGCTTTCTGAAATTAGTTATTAGCGGATCTTGGGGTGGATTGACAGCTATGGAGATCTGTGTCCTGAATTTCTCAGGGGAAAAAAAAGAAAGTCTGCTGGTTGGTTGGATACACAGCTGCATAACTCGTTCTTTACACTGACCTGAATTATTCTGTCTTTCATCAGCAATTTTTATTGTCCATATTTACTTAATCTCAATTTTAAAAAATTTTAAATGGGTCATCTGCACAAAGTAATTACTTTTGGGAAAATAAGCATATACACATCACAAATTACGCAAACATGTTCATAAAATACAAGACCTCATATCAACCCTAATTTTCCAGGTAAATGAATCCAAAATTACCTACTTATTGGCATCCAATTCTTTATTTCATGAACTTCCTCTCCCATCCCAAGAGTCAAATGAAGATTTTGAGTGCACAAGACCACTCAACTCCACTATTTCAAGATGGAGTTTAATATAAACAACAAAATCATTCCAATGTAATTCAATATTACCCTTGAGTGATAGCCTTTGTAAGTTTTAGAAAATTTTTTAAAAACTAGGCTCCATTTTATCTTTTCAAGCACAACCCTGAAATACTATTTTTAATCAAAGGAATACATTTCTACATACCACTTACTACAGTACCACCCCTTTTTTGAAAGATCATTTATATCAGCAGTGACTGCTTTGAAAAATTCACATTTATGTTCCTATCACTTTAAAATGTATTAATGCAAAATTTCCCACCATCCTCTCATTAAAAATTAAAACATCCAGTAAAATAAACAGCCAAATAACACCATCAAAAACTACAAACAGAGTAGACAAGTACACTGGGAAAGGCAGCAAACCTTCACCTATGAAAAAAGTGTCAGAAACAGTAACAGCTAGTAAATATATGTCATCAATATAAGCAATAGAAACACAAATTAAAGTTTTTATGCCACACAAATATATGGACACACACAGCATAATATTAATGGACATTTCTCTCCAAAGAATTTTACTGATAAAAACCCCCATTTTGAACACATGACAAAGTAACACTGCTGGGAAAAAAAACCTCACAAAGCAATTCCATATACATTTTGTAGTATCACTATATACTATTTATAATTTCTTCTACTGAAATTATCTATATTTAGTGCAATCTCAAATACTAGCAGTTAATCATGTTAAAAGCATAGCAAACAAATATAAAATAAAATTTCCAGACTACTTACCAAATTATGATTAGTTGAATTAGAATCATCTTCTGGGAATGGGATGTAAACAGCTAAGGCCACACAATTGGCAAAAATAGACAGTAGTATAAATATGTCAAATGGTCTGGAAAATCTTGTTAAGGAATTCATGACTTAAGAGCATCTACAAACTTTTAAGTCTAGTTCTCCTTTCAGCATCAACAATGGTAAAACAAGTCTTACTTTAAGACAATCTTTTGACTGATAACTCTGACAAACACTCCATCACCTTTAGTTATAGCACTATATATACCATATTATTTTCCATCACAATGATCCTTCAACGTCCTCTTCCTTTTGAAAAGAGTGAAAACTATTACTCATGCTGTCACAGAGCACTTTATATTAAATTCCAAAGATGAATATAATTATCCACTCTTAAATCAACACGTGGGTCATCATAATGGGCAAGGAATAATCATGGAGCTGTTCTGTCCTCACATACTTACATAGGTCTCTATTAATATATATTTGTCCAAGGGAGGAAAATCATCTGAAATATAGTTCATAGTAGGATATGAGGAAGATTCCCAGAAAATCACAACTATTCTCTTATAGGAGAGCTAGAAAGCTGGACAATTGACACAGGAACATTCTGAGCCCCTCCACGTCTCTGCCAGTTGGATTCCTGAACCCTGGCTTTGGCCAGGACAGGTGAAAGTTTAGATGAGTAGAAAATAGAGCATCGTGGCTAGCTTGGCAGCCACACCAAGAGAGGCTACAAACTTCACACTGATAACAGCACAGACTGCAGCTCTGCTTTCTATACTAGAGCCAGATGACAGCAGTGGAAACCTGGAGATATCTTCTGTCTTCCACAAAAAAATTTCTGCCTTTTCTTAAAATTCATGCTTACGAAGCTCATCCTTCAGTTCATCAACAATTTCCATTTCTCCTGAGGCATTTTACTGTTTTCAATGACTAGAAACATGGAGATAACCTAGATCAACCTATCTGTGGAAATTTGGAAAAGAAGTACTTTGGACCTCAGCTATGATTTTTGGCGTCTTTTCCTGATTTGATGCACATCTGGATATGTTTCCGTAAAAGTCCCATAAAATACTGGGGTAAAAGCACTAAATATATTCAAAAGCATGTTTTTGCCAGTTTCAGAAGTCCCCTGGGAAAAAAAAATAATAATTAAAAAAAAAAGTCCTACAAAGCCCATATGTCCTATAAGCCGTGTTAAATTTTGTTTGTTGGCCTGTTGTCACCTTGAGGGCCACATTTATGTCTACAAAGCAGATCAACATCAACAGCTGCTATATTGTGTACAAAATAAAGTTACAACAACATTTTCCAGGCTGGAGCAAGCAATTGATATCATCACAAGACTGACAACCTTGTTTTACGATGTGGTGTTACTGGGACAAATTCTCGCTGAGTTATTCCACTCTAGATCCACAGTAATTTCATTTACCTGACCTTAGCCAAGGAGAGGCCAATTTACTGAAATTAGTTGGACTTCTACCAGTTTAAATGAAAGAAGAAGCTATTTCACTATCTTTAATGTGCAATTGAATTTTATACAAAGAACTGCAAAACACCAACCCTATAAATGAGTAACAGCTCTTATTGCCAGGTTGGCTGTTCTGTTTATAGTAACAAATCGAGTTTTACTTCAGTAATCTACTGTCTTGAACAGCTGTTTCCCATTACAGGGATGTTGCCATGGCTAATAGGCTAACATTTTTCTCCTTGTACCTCAGCAAAACTATTTTCTACTTCAAACCTTTTCTTGGTAATTAAATAATATACCAAACCAACATGCTGTCAGTTCTGCCAGAGAAATACATGTATTTCCATATCGCAACCAGTGAACTACAGAAAAAAACCATCCTTCCCATCACACAGGTCATCAGGAACACAAGTCAGCATCTCTGATCTCCCATCTAGATGTACACGCTCCCAAATATGTTTGGTGGTAGACATAAGTTGTACAAACTCAGAAGATTCATGTATTTCAGACTCTTGTGTGTACTTAGAATGTTTCCTTGGTTTAAGTAAAAATCTTCTCTACTTTTAGTACTGGGGGAAAAAAAACCCAATCATTTTAAAAAGATTTCTACCTATGACTCACTTGCACTAATGGCAATACACCAAACTGCAATATGGAAGATATAGGTTTGACATCTTTGGTCATCTCCCTAACACTGGATGGCTAAATGCATTCCCATCCATTCTTCCTTATTCGGAAAGGCAAAAAATGCAATGCAAAGATTTGCTGTAATTTAATGTAAGCTTGAAAATGTTCCCCCAAATTCTCCCAGAAAAAAGGAACAGCTATGAGCTCTTCTCTGACTTTGAGCTACCTACTTCAGTAAATTATCTTCTGTGTCAATATGACACAAGAGACCATCTTTAACAGCAACTGAACCTTAATTGGCATTAAGGGCAGTTACCCTCATGTACAACTGAAGTAACATATAAGTTGTGATGCTCTAAGAGATTCCGTAAAACAATCCCCTTGATAAGATCACAAAATGTAAGAAAATCATTTAAAAAGCAAACTGCAACAAAGGATACTTCCATTCTACTAGACTAATGCAGGCTCTTCGTATTGGATTGTTGAGGGATAAACAGAAAAGGGCACGGGGTGGCCGACTATTGGACGTATTACCCTGTTTTTTGCTCTTGGCATATTGCTGGCGTTTTCTTTGGGACAGAGATCCTACAGGCTGGGCTGTGGTGGTACTCATATTTTGGGCAGCCTTTGCTTGTCTAGCAGCATCGATTGCAGCTTGCCAAGATAGAACAGTTTGCTTGGATGGTGCTGAACTGTTTGACTGAATAGCTGGTCCGTCACCAGGGAGAGGGATCCTGGTGCTACTTGCATAGTTCACCTCTGTGGGACAAAAGAAAAAAGTACTTGGTTACAATTTTTTCCACACTAAAATGGATTCTAATCCAAAAAGATTGTTTTAAGACCTCAGGGCAGCGTGATGCTTCCATTACGTATCCAGATATATACATGCATACACTTGTGCTGAGGTATTTGCAGTTGAACAGTAGAAAAATGCTCAGGAATCATTTTTATAAGTTCAAGATTGATCCAAGAGTTGAGGCACAAACACCTCTCAGTTTGATTCTTCCACTTGCAAAGTCTTTTTCTAACTGGACGGAAGCCTTCCTGTCCTCATGTTTACTCAGTAAAACATACCTACCCCTTAAGATCAAGTTTGCTGTAGCACCTTAGCATTTACTATTCTCTCAATTTATTTTGATCAAAAGAGTAGTTGTTTGAAATTCTTACGCATTGTTCAATTAAGAATAAGCAGCAAGGTAGAGGGGGAAGTCCTGTAAGCAAGTTAAATCTTGCCCTGCTTTGCATTCTCAAAGAAAAATGCGTGGATGCCTCCCACAAGCGAAGATCCAATATTGTCTGCGATAAACACTTTCATAATGCTCTGCTGTCTTTCACACTAGAAATCACAACCATGAACCCATTGTAAAAGGATAAGCTTTGGTTCTGTAAAAGGATGGTGTTCGGTTTTGCTTCTTCACGAGAATTTAAAAAATAAACTGCACCTTCCAAATAATAATCGAGTCCTCTTTATGCAGATGACAGCAAAGAGGCAAAACACCACCTCCTCGCAAGGATTCTTCCTCGCGAGCTCTTTGACTAGCGCAACAGTCTACTCCTACATGCACCTGTAGGAAGGAGAGGCTCCTGAGCGCGATTCAAAACTTGATGCCTGGGTGGGGAAAAAAATGGAGGAACGGCACAATATACGTGCTGGGAATTCAGGCTGGCAAGAGAGATGACTGTGAAACGGATCTACCCAGGCAGGGGAGGAAGAATTGCTCCCCGTCAAGCAGCGGAAAGGCAGGGAAAGCACAGCCCTCCTGCTCCAGACGGGGGGCACAGACCATGAGAGCGCCGTGAATGCGCGTGGACTCGGACGAGGCCGCCGTCGGCCCCCGCTCCGGGGGTGCGGGAGCCCTAAGATGGCTCCCCGGGATGACGGCGGGGAGTGGGGGGGTCACGGCGGGGCCCCCACGGAGCTGCCGCGGGGAGCGGCACCGGCGCGGCGAGCGCTGGCCAGCGGCGGCGCATCAACAGCTGGGTGACACGGGGGGCAGAGCCGCGGCGGGGGCAAAAGTGGCACATCTACCTCCAACATTTTCCCAAAGCATCCCTGATTCCCCTCCCGCCCCCTCTTCCCCCCCTCCCCCAAGATATAAAAGCAATGGCACAGCCATCTCCCCCGCCTTCCGCCTGCCCTTCGGGATGCCATGAAACGTGGCTCGGTGCAAATAAACCACCCACCTACCCATCTATCTATGTATCCATCGTCTTTTTAAATGGATGCTTGAAAGGGAAACAAAGCCTGGGTGACTGCGTTCCTCGGGGGCAACACAAACTTGCTGCTGATTGAGGAGGGAGGAATCATTTATAAACAACAGCGGGGGCAGCGGCAGCGCCGGAGCCCGTCGGCGGAGCGGATTAGCGCCGCGGAGCCCCGCGTCTCGCCCCCGTGCGCCCCGCCGGGCAGGGGCCGAGCGCGTCGCACCCGCCGCGGGGCAGCCCCCGGGAGCCGTAGCTCCGGGCAGGTTCATCCCCAGTTACACACGGATGAGGCAAACGCAGCCCCAGCCGTGTCCTCCCGCAGCTGATATTAATGGCCCCAGGACAAGAGACAGACGCGCATAAATCCACTCGCACGTTGGTCACACGCCGAGGGCAGCACCTTGTCCCGCCTTCGCCTCATCCCCTGCCCTTCCCGGTCCCTCCTCGACCATAGCCGCTCATTCCTTTCCCATCCCAAACCGACACCATTGTCAACCCCTTCCCTAATCCCCCCCAATCCCCGACTCCCAAATCCCTCATAAATCCTCCCCCGCCCCCTCCCTCCCTTCAACCCCAAGCACGCCGCTGCCCTTGGTGGGCGCCCCGGCTCTTACCTTCAGGGTGCTGCTCGGGCTGCTGCTGCTGGTGCATTTTTCTCACTTTCTCCAGCGTGTGAGAGGAAAATGAAAAAACAAAAAAGGGCAGAGACGCCCCCCAACCCCACCCCGAGCCAGGTGCGCGNCTGCTGCTGCCGCCGCCGGCTCCGCGGTCCCCCCTCCTGCCGCTGCTGCCTGCTCCCCGGTCCCCCTCCTCCTGCCGCCGCCTGCTCCGCCTCGGTCCCCCTCCTTCCGCCGCCGCTGCAGCCGCCCGCTCGCAGTCCCCCTCCTCCCGCCGCCGCGGGCTTTAACTCCCTCGCTGCTGCCACCGCCGTCACCGCCACCTGCTGCTGCGGCCGGGCGGGGGCGCGGGGCCGCTCCGATCGCCCGCAGCTCCGGCACCGCAAATAGACCCGCGCTCGCCGCCGCCTTAACCCCGTCACCGCCGTCCCGCGCCCGCCTCACCCGGTCCTTCCCCAGCCCCCTGCCCAGGGTAGACACAGCGGCAGCGCCCGCGGCATCAGCGGCTTTAGCGTCTCCCGCTCTCCGCGCTCCGGGCACCCATCCCCGCTCCTGGTAGCTCGAGGCTCTCCGGCCGCTCCGTCCGTGCCCGTACCCTCTGCCCTCATACCTCCAGGAAAACCCCCGAGTTATCCCAACCCCGCGCTCTACGCTGACCTGTTGAAATGCCGTCATTCTGACTTCAAGCTAACGCTGGGATCTTCAAAGTTTACCCAAATAAATAAATTGACTTGGAAAAAATAATAATTTTGGCGTTATCTTTCACTACAGAACCCTAAAACGTTCATTTACGTTTTGTCTCATTGGTGGTTAAGCTACCCCAGAAGCGCCGTGTACTGATACACGCGGCTGGAGGGACTGTGGGCTGTTACCACAAAGGAGAAAACTCGGGACAGCCACCTTTCCTTACGGCAAGGCAGTGCTTCAATCACTACAAAAAGTGATTAATGAAGTCCAGTAAGAATTATAGACATAAATTCTAATTCGAAACAGAACTGATACTTCAAAATTGAGGTTGTTTTCTCTGCAATGAACGTTTTCCCACATTTTTAATGAGTATTTAATCATTTCCTTTGAACAAGCCACAGTCAAACCCGGTGGGTTTGAACACTTATCTTGACCAAAAGTGGTATTTCGTTAAGAAAATGTTTCCATAAAACTATTTCTACTCCACCTTTCTTCTGCCACTTCCCCATTCATGTCCCTACCCGCTCTTTCATCCACAAGTATCTCCGCCTAATTAATAATAAATAACATCTACAGACAGTAATTAGAAGAACAGCAATAAAACCTTAATACTGCTGATATTCTCCAGGGATCCAGTGAGGAATTCCCAGTCACCAGCTTTATAAGAAGCTCTCCATTAGGTAGAGCCTATCCTTTTTGGCTTTACCTTTGTTAATTAAAGGGAGGAAAAAAAAAAAAATTAGCAGCAAGGCTGATTGAGAGAGCAACTTTCCAGGGATACTTCTTGACCTCCAGTTCAGCGCTTGCTCTTTTCTAATTTTCTGACCTGACTGCCTCAGCTGTTGTAGGTTTGGTTGATTTGGGAAGACACCACACCCTCTTCTCAGGTGTCCTTACAGCACAGGTGTTTCCAGTTTAAACAGTCTTAACGTACTTAGGTACTTGCCTTATATGTCCAGAAATTAACTAGGACTTCTACTCTGAGCAGTCAGATATTTAGGTGTCAAAAATGTTTGGTAGATTTTCAAAAGTATCTAAATCAAGATTAGTTGCCTAACAACCACTGCAGGCACTGAAGAAGGCACCTCATGTGCTTAGCAGGAGTTAGTGCCTAAGTACCTAAGAAGCATCTTGGCAAAGCTGGACTCCAGCATCCAAATAATTATTTTAAATCATGATTATGAATTTAAGCACTGAGGCACTACTGAGAAATTCATATCTAATAAGGCCTGGATCTAACACAAACAAAAACATCCCCCAAAAAAATGGCTGTTTCCCTTGAAAATGTTTTCATAAATTTCCAGATTTTGGCTTCACCAATGTCTATTTTCTAACCCCCAGTCCTTATAATGACCACAGCAATATGTACTGGAAGCTACTAAATACTTCTCAAAACCAATAAGACCATGAAACAGAGAGAAAAAAATTTCACAGTTGGTCCAAACTTGTAAGCATATATTGTGCATATTTCAAAAGCTAACTGTTCCTTTATTGCTATATCAAGTTACATGCTATATTTTCAAAATCAAAATTAGAGTTTAAAAGGAAATGCAAGTCTGTCTAAAAAGTTTTGAGAAAGTTTTAAGGAACACTGATAGTCTTTAGTTACTAAAGTGCTAATTACTGAAGACATTGATTCTCTGAACACCTGTTTTCCCTCCTTCCAGAAACTGGTGTCTAGCTGTTGCCCTACGATTCCTTCACTTTTCTGTCACTTTGATATTGGTTACTCATTCCTGAATGAAATGAACAGCATTCTGTGGATGTTTTAGAATATGTCCCAGCTACTGTAACAAGTGATGACATTTTGAATGGAAATAAGCATTGTTCAGAGAAGAAAGAAATATGGATGTTCCCATCTGTTGTACCTCTGTGCCACACCATATTCAGTGTACTTCATTTATATGTTATATATGTAGATCAGGGAGTAGATACATTCAATGTTATAATACATTTATTGCAGATTTCAACTAAATTACCATAATTCCCTTCTTGATAACATTTACTGCTTCTCAGGGATTTATTCTCTGTAAGGGAAAGAGGCAGATGATGAAACTTCCTCATGTGGACATGATAGGAGCAGAGCCCATTAAGAATTTCAGGGTGTTGTGCGGAAGGATAAACCTGCTTAACCAAAACTTCAGCCACGATGAACTTGTGGAGTGGAGCATAGCAATACTGTGCAGCAGATCATTGCAGGAAGCAAAAACAAATCCAGTTGCAATGCATGTGGGAGGAACTTACGTAACAAATACGTAATTTATAAAAAATGGGAGGCTCCAGAAGTAGCCTCGTCCTTAACAAGGCGAGGATTCTCACTCACGCAGGTTAATCCATTATTAATTCTAATAGTCCAGCTGAAGTTATTACTATGCTAATATATACTAAACTATTACTATCCTTATTCATGGGAGGAATATTTTAAGGAAACATGGCTCCGTTGCAAACAAGGACTTGCAGGATTAATTCTTGTCCATGTTATGCATATCCTATATCCTATATGAAAATATCCTTTTCATTTTGGATATATTTTCAGGTGCATTCTCTCTTCTTGCTTAAAGACTTATATTTTCATTCTTCTCATCTAAAGTATGATACAGCTACAGTTCGTGTTTGAAGACCTAGTTCAAATTCTTATCTAAAAAAGACTATGATGAAATTTAAATACGTCCATCAATTGTTTATGTCAGATCAGTGAATATCACCTTCCTGATGTCACTGCAAGTAAGGGTGACTCTTTAAAGAACTTAAAATAGCACATTGTTATTGTGGATGTAGTTTATACAGACAAATATAAAAAGTATAGACTTCTGAAAACCCATTAACTTGGATCTCAAAAGTAGATAAAAATGTGCATAAATGGATTTTAAAATACATTAATCCACTACAGAATGAAAATTATGAGAGGGAACTTAATTGTCCGTGTTATTGACCTTATCCACACTTGAGATTTAATAGGTAAAAGAACTTTCAGGAGGATATAACACTGAATTTTCACATGTCCTCTGCAAGAATAGTCTTTTATGTTTTTGCATCATTGGATTTTTTTCTAATTTGCTAGTATCCTGATACTAAGCATAATTTTTATTTTCTTCTCTCCTATTTAGCACTTGAAAAAAAAATTCCAGATACAAGAAACCTACCACACTGAGGTTTTGCCATGTAATAATTTGCATATAAGCTCACCAAAAATACAAAGTTTTTGAAAGCTGAATATAAATGAAGTAACACTACTTCAGTCTAGCTGGAGATTTAGGTCTATACTTCGTGCAAAAAATCTCATTGTGAAAACTTGTACAAAGACGGGGAGAGTGAGAAGGAGTGAGGGAGAAGGAGGGAAAGAAGGAGGGAAGGCAGTGGGGTGCACAGATAATGTCCTTTTCATTTGTTTGGCCGAGCTGAATCTTCAAGTGTTTCTTAGATTGCTGTGGATTAAAGAAATGGGTGATGCTCTCCAGTATTGCTTACGAACTCAACAAAAGTCCAATTTATTTTTTCCATCCTCTCTGTAGAACTTTATAGAACGTTACTCAGACAGCAAGGAACAACCGCAAAAGTGATTTTGAATTAAATACTTTCTTTTATATGTCTGCAACTATATTTTTCATTATCTCTATATGCAAGTATAAACTGTGTAATCTGCTCTGAACACAATGAAAATCTGTCAGATTTAAAATCCAGTTGGACTTTTTCAAAACAAATTACTAAGAACGTAATGAAATGTGTTTTCCTGACTAATTAGATTCTTTGGCTTTGTGTGGCTTCAATTAGGATGCTATTACTCAGCAACACAGTTTATATTCTTCCAGCAGTTCCCTCTTCTAGCTGCAGTTCTTCACTATTTTCAGTGTTTACCATATCTTTTCACTGACTTACTTTGACTGAAAATACATCTAATTAAAAGTTGCTGGATATTCTGTTGTTCTTTATCTCAAAGCTTCATTTCCTAGTAGCCAAACGTCAAGAAATCATCTTCTCCTTGGTCCCTTCTGATCTAAATAATGGATTGCCTTCACATTTTTCTTCAGGGATCCCCTGTTATTAATAAATATTTTCCACTCTGTGTGTTATCCACCTTCCAGAGCTCTCATATGCCTACACCAGTCCTGCTCCTTTGGGGCCCAAGTGATTTGGCTTTGGTGGGCACCAGACCAGGTTCCCAGCCAGAAATTATTTCCAGCTCTATTACTGTGCTAGCAAGGTGAATTGAAGTGGTGACAGCAGGACTACATCACCTTAAATTTAGAGTATCCATATTTAGGATAGAAAATATTTAAACTGTTGACTGCAGGAACACATTTCAAACTGTCATTTAAGTAGATTCAAAATTTTCTCTCAAGAGTTTCATCTCTATTTTTAGTGCTCGGTAGAATGATGATTTCACAGATGGGCAACATAGCCAGCTACCAAAAAAATTCCACTACACATAATTGTGCTTGAAAATGTCACAGCAAAATGGATGGATGACTCACAGTATCAGCACATGTGCCTCATGCAAACAAATAACTTTTATAAATACAAGCCACACTCCTGGTCTTTTTTTTTCAGAATGTTCTGCTGGTGGGGTGTGATGGAGTTTCAAAACCCCGCACCGGAGGCTGGAAGACTACTAAAAACTGCACAGACTTTAGACAAGCAAACACATTCGTGTGGGGGCTCTCCCCCGGCGCCTGCAGGAGACAACAGCCAGGCAGCTGCAGCCCTCGGCGGGGCCGTGGGAGGCTCCGGCAGCGGGGGCGGCCGGTCCGACAGCCCCAAGTGGGAATTCCAGCCCCGGCAGCTTCTCCCACCGCTCCCCGTGGGAGCTGCCCCAGGCGCTGCCCAAGCGCTGGTGCCGAGCCCAGCCCAGCCCAAAGGAAAACACGCTTTAGGGCACAGTCCCTGCTCTTCCCACAGAAGCCCTTTGATTTCGCCTATGAAAGCCCAAGTGAACCCTTTCAAATGTAAACTTGCTTTGCACTTTTAAACTAAATCTATCTGCTGTGCTATCTGGAAGTGTTTTTGCCAGAACAAGTAAAATTTATTAGCTCTGTATGAAATATTAACAATCTGACAGAGATATTAGAGAATATGTAAAGACTCACGTGTTTCAACATTTAGCAGAACACAGTGAAATCAAATTCTCAGGTTACTAATCAAATTCTTCAGTTACTAAACATGACACATTACCTGGGCTTCAAAAACTGTTTCTCTCTTAGCAGATTGAGGAAACTTGAATTTAGTTAATTTCTCTGTAGAACCTTTCCCAAACAGATTTTAAACATTACTTTGAGATACATTCCTTATCATAAGAAGACTACAGCTGCATGGTTGAGCACACCAAGGTCAAGAAATGTCCTACTTCATTCTGGGGCTGTATCATGACACAGTTTCACATGATCCATTCTGCCTTTTGCAGGAATAGGCACTACACCGTGTGTGAGACAGCTGGCACTTACAGCTAGAAATGGAAGGCAAATATTCACATTTATCTTTTTAAACCATTAATTAATTTATGTATTCAGCAACGGATATGACTCAAACTGTTTTACAAACTTATTTTATTGGAAGGCAATTTTCTACTGCAGCAAAAGCACACAGGATTTGCCCATACCTGTTTCACAATGAGTAGGTCTAGAAATAGGCACAAACTAGTTTTAAAGTAGGAATTAACAACAACTTTAAGAAGAAGGCTTTCTCTCTGTGCTAACTGGTACCTACTGGGGAAAATGCAGTTCTGTCTTTTTGTTGGCAGTGGCATCCCACACTGAAAAAGGAACCACAGATAAAGAGATCACAGGCCTATAGGACAAGGGGAGAGACACAATAAATGCATTAGAGAATAGGGGAAACAAACATACAATGCTACTGAAGAGGAAAACAAGTTCAGATTTTAGATCTGGAGCAAGCATTTAAAGTCATTTTCCTTTAAAATCTGGCATTCTTACAAATAGATCCAATGAGTTGCATTACTCACAGGAGCAAAAGATTGCAGTTAAATAATTTAGGGAGTGTGGTATAATCTCAATACCAAATGATATGACAATAATTTTTCAAGTGCCTCACCAGGTAGAACAGAGACCATAACTTAAAAGTCCCATCTTCTAGTTTAACATTAACATCTTGAATAAATGATCAGTCTTTGTTTTTATGAGTACCTAAACACATGTATGAGTTATATATTTCACAAAAATTCCTTTCCCTGTCTCTCCAAATGCTGAAGGATGTCCAGATTTCTACCCTACCAAGAAGTTTTCTTCCTGTCTTTACGGTGACATTCAACAAAACACAGGACCATGTTAGGTCAAACCTCTGACAATGGTGCTTTCACTGGAGTTCAAAGAGCTTGAAAGGACAAAAGCATAAATAAGGAAGGAAAGTAAATATCCTTTCATATCATAAGAATTTACTGTGTAGCTCTTGACAACACAAAGACCAGCGTAACAGACTAGGGAAACAAATCCCTATAGAAAAGCACTGAGGGATCACGCTAGTAGTAGACAAGGGAACAGAGGAGCTTTCAATCAGTAATAGAGTAGATGCAAATAACAAAATTCCTTTAGCACACTATGGACTCTCTCCTTCTGTGTTTCAGTTAGCAGGTGCATTTCAGTTAGCAGGTGCAATTACCAAATGGGCTTGTGAAATACACTTTGTTACTGAGAGGGTTTGGGGATTTTTCTGTCATCAGAGACATCACTGCCCAAGCACATCAAATGAGGATGTGCTGTGATGTGTTTAATTCGATGGAAATATTCCAGCTTTGCATCGTATTAATATTTCTAAAACAACCAACAAATTCTGTCACACTTTTGCTTTCTTCTGCATGCCCTTGAAGCTAATTGAAAATCAGCAAGTGCAGCCAAATCTCAATATTTTATAATCACCTGCCTCACACAGTTGGCTTGTTGATGTAGTTCACTTACAGCTTTGAACTTATGTGTAAAGCTCCTTTCAATGACTGTGGAAGTGGTGTCTCAAAGTAGGGTGCCACTTCCCAGTGAAGGGGGTGTATCCCACTGTGGATATCGGCTTGAGACAGCTGACAGACCTGTCAACACACTCTGCAATTTCAAACACAACAGAGCTCTATTATGCATGCAAAATAAAACTTAGGATCAGGTGGATTATGTCTTGGGGCTTTTCCAGTTTGTTATTGTAGAGAATTCTCCAAGCATTTCTCTGTGCAGGAACCTCTCTGGGAAAACACTGGACACTAATATCTTCAGTCATTTAATATGCATGTGGCTTGGGTTTGTTTTTTTTTTTTTTTGCCCTGGGGTCTTTATTTCCTGTCAAATAAAGGGATTATTCCTGAAAATGACTCTCACTAGATTCAGTAAGATTTTTATCCATTTCTACGTCTGAAAGGTTTGCATCATCAAATAAGAAACTAGAGATTACGGCTATGAAAATATGTGAATAAAAGCAAAAGGACAGATGCCGAATCCATAAAAATTACTAAGGCATAATCTGTGTTTGCTGTTCCATATAAACACACAGTTAAAAAAAATCCAAACAAAAACCAACACAAACAAAACCAACAGAGAGTAAAATCTCAAAATTTATTTTCAGCTTCTAGGCGATTTAGTAGATAAGGGGTTTTTGTTTTGTTCTCTACAAAGGCGAGTCATTGAGCTTATTTATGGGCATATTTTAATTCTTTAAAGATAGAGACTGCTTCCTCTTGTCTCATACTGAATTTAGAAAATTGCAAACAAATCAAATGGTGAATTTCACTGAAAAGTTCAATTTAGATAAGTTGATTTAGGTTTAAGGGCTCTGCAAAGCTGCAGCATATTTTGACCTACTTTGTGTACAATACAGTGGGTTAAACAACATTTGATGACAGTGAAATAATTTTTAGCATTTTTAGCCCCCTGAGAGCTAATACAGCTAATACAATACTTAGCAATATAAACCATGTGTGTGCTCTACGCATACAAAATCCCATTCTAGAGTCACACAATGTGGCCAGGTTACAGCTGTACTTTGTATCTTACAGAGTCTTTCATAAATTCCAGCACAAATATATTTTAAAATTCAAGGTATAAACGAAGTTGAAAGAGAAAAACACATTTCTTTTAAAAATTCTAGGAAAGACTTTGTCTCAAACACCACTATTTTTGAAATTTTTCTGTCTCAGAGGAACCGCAGAAGTGCTTTAGCCCTCAGTACACCATGTTCTCAATGGAAATACAAATGATTGTGACCTTTGCCAAGGAGATCCCTGGCTAACAATACAGTTTCTTAGCATCTTGCAGCCAGGCATACACTCCAAGGTAAATTAAAGCATGTCAGATATTAGACCAGCCCCTAGATGTAGTCCTGGATTGCCAGAACGTGAAGACACCTGCAAAGTACCCCTTTCCATCAGTGCCATGACTCCATAGAGCAACTATAATTGAAGAACGAATTGTGGGTGAAAGTTTTCTTTCCAAATGGAAAGGAGAAAAATGAGGTCAAAAATATTTCAAGCAGTTTTGTCAACAACAAGGTAAAAATAAAAAAAAAAAAAAGAGGGCTGCAGATCTTATACTGCTTTCAGTACCTGGCACAAGAAAAGGTGGCTAATGCTGCCTTCCCCCCGCCCATATTCCTGAACTGTGCATTCCACCTGGGAACCCTCTGCGGGAGGGACTGAGGAACACACAGCTCACATCCACCCACACGTGGACACTCACTCCAGTTAGGGAGTAGCTGATTAAAATGAGGCATTAAACTGTTCCTCATTTGTGGCAGGGAGGCATAGTGCTGTGATGCCTGGGAGGGAGAGCTTCAGAACTCTGGAGAGAGCAAATGGAACAGGGACTTCAAAAACGGTGGTTGTGAACATATTTTTTAGAGTAAAATCTGTTTGACTACTTAGAAAATATGGGGAACAAAGCTATACAAAGTTAGACAGGAAAGCTTCTTCATTAGGTTGAATTTTTGTCAAAAGTCTACCCTGTAAACCCATGTGAAACATTATTTTTCTCTACCATATCTAATTTTGTTTTCAGATACAATATTACAATGTTACAACTTCATCAGAAACACAAGTTAAATTATATTCAAATACGAAGGTTTGGGGTTGGAGTGTGCACAGAAAATGGATTTGATCTTGCCTCTGATGGAGAGGTGCCCACTATAAAACCAGATGCCATATTTCATAGTGCATTAGCTGACACACTCTGCAGAAGGACAGGTTTTGGCTTCCTAGAAATACAACCCATAATCTGAAAAACGCAGCAGTTTATTTTTTACCTCTGCCTAAGCATCCAGCTTACACACAGATTTAGCTTTTGGCAAGCAGAATCTGTATCTTTTCAGTCCGTGCCTGTTGCATCACCAAGCACCACCTTCTCTGCTGTGCAAATGAGCCAGCAATGCAGCAGTGGCCCGGGGGCAAAGGCTGACTCAGAAGCACTGAAGCCAAACATCAATGCTTCCCTGAAATAGGCAGACACTTCAATATCATTGACTTCCATGAGATCTGGTATTTCTTTCAATCCAGCCATATCCAGTGCTAAATAATGGACAAACCAGGGGTTGGGGCAAGGAAGGGAAGGCAAGGGATTGCAAGAGCATGAGAAAGATCAGCTATTCCAGGCATAAATAAAAAGGATAAGACTGATGTGGATGACTAAGAATGTCAAGAGTTCTTGAAGAAAAATAGAAGGTATATGACATATATGTGAAATCCAAAGAGGATTAAGAGAATTATGAACTGGAACTGAAAGGATGCAAAAAAACTGCCAAACCCAACAACAGCACTGTGTAAGACTGCCAGAATTGACAAAGTGAGAAGACTGCAAAGAAAAACAATAAAGGATCTCAAAATACTTAAATGATATGAGCATCAAAATGGAAACAGCTCCTCGGCTGCTAACAGAACCTGTGCATGGCAGGAGTTAACAAAACAGTAAGATAAAGCAAGAAATGTAAATGCCCACTTCTATTCAATATCTATGCAGTAAAGAGAAGTGAAATTCCAGAAAAAAGACTGCAGCTTGCAGAGGACACTGTACAAATAAGATTTGAAGAAGAATAAAGTTATAACCTTTGTGCCACCTAGAATAATCAGTAACACAAGGAAGCTGTGAGGATAGATTATTTGTGACAAATATATTTAAAATGTCGAGCAACAGTGACCCTGTAATGGTGATTTTGCAGAAAGTACTCAGGGTGAACACAAAAAGGAAGTGAATGTTACTCCAGCCTTCAGAAACAGAATTTGAAAGAGCTGGGAAAGCAGAGATGACTCATTATAACCTTAGTGGCCAGTGATCCTACTGATATTAAAGCAGAAGATCAGTAACCAGGTATGGCATTAGGAGAAATAAAAAGCATCCCATAGCAATCCACAATGAGACAACCTTTGCAAATATAGGATGTTCCAAATTTCATTTTCCAACTTTACTTTGAAATGTAAGTCAATCTGAGGCAACAGTTTGCAATCTTCCCCTGATTTCTGTCTTTTTTCCACAGAAATCAGTGGCTCACTTACGCAGAACCAAAGCAGAGCAGCAGTACCCCTATTTTTAATGGAATCTTACTAAAATCTGACAGTAGATCTGAAAGGATGGGTGCTTCAGAATCAGTCATGAGCCCTATTTCAGCATCATAAAATAACCCCAAAGCTGGAAGTTCTTCACAACAGGGTATTTATCTTACATTCTACTAGCTTTTGGTATAAAAGGTCAGCAGGCCCATCCTGCATCAGATCACTAGCCCTAGATTCAGCGGCATGAAGGAAGGAACTCACTGACCCTCTTAGATTCACGAGATATCAGACAAAATTGAAGAATGTAAAATTTTATTTGTAACTTTGAGTTAGTTTAATTAGACCCTTTGTATCAAGTAAGTAACTTAGTCAACCAGAGAAAAAGAGAACCTGGTGCCTCCCTGGCTTCTCCACACCTGAGCATGCAGTAACACTGTGTGGCTTCTTTTATTGATTGACACATTTTCTGAAGAGGTTGTTGAAGTATGTCTGAAGCCTAAGAACTGCCAAAAAAAGGCTGCAAAATACATTTTATCCAACAATTCTCTTCATCAGATTCAGAATACTTCTGCCCAGATTTTTCACACTAAATCAACTCACCACTATGCAACCCGCATTTCTTTTTCTCTACACATACCCCATTTTCTGAGCACACATTCAAACAGCCTTGTAGTTTTTTGCCCTTATGTCATTGAATGCTGCCTGATATAAATGTCTGGACATGCTTCTTACCTCCTTCCTGACCTTCCCCTAAAAGCCTCCCCTCTCCCATGTTTCAGGCTGTGCCGAAGCTACTACAGATGCTCTATTTGATGGCATTACATCAAAGAGATCCATGCCAAAACTCCTTGGCCACCAGCATCACTGCTGATGTCAGCATAGCTGGAAGAACAAGGCTAGTTAGCTAATTGCTTCACAGAGCAATCACGGGCAGTGCAGAGCTTGGAGCCAAGTGTTTTGCAGGGGCAAGCAGGCAAAATGCCATTGAAAGCACCAACTCCCTGGGCCAAAATTCCCCCCTGCAATGAGAGCCAGCACAGAGTTTTCTGTAGGTTTGCATCCCACATAAGCACAGCAGCAATTATCTGGTTAAAATCAATTTGATGATTTGTGGGCACCCCTAAACAGTAGCTTTCATTGCTTTGTATGGATTTTATCAGCATCAGGAAAGGTTATGCATTTAGGATAAAACCATGGAATCACTGAAACCAGAGGGAGCTCTGCTGCTGATTTCAACAGTGTTAGGACTTTCTGCTGCAGGAACTATTCCAGCAATGCAATGAAGATTAAATGAAAGACAACTCACTGATGTCAGGCAGCAACTCAGAGACAGTGCAGTGAACATGCAGGTGGAATTCAGATTCATATTTTTAATAGTCTTATTTATATCAAAGAACATGTTCCATAAGATTTGTCATGATGGATTCTACACACTCTAAAATACACCTTGATTCTATGGTTTTCAATAGAATCACTACTAAAAGTAATTGTAAATGCAATAAACCATGTCAAAATGTATTCTCTAATGAGATTTAAATGGCACATTTTAATATTAAATTTTTTTCATGGAAAAAGTTAAATACTTCTATGATAGATTAAAAGCAAAAATTTATATGATGCTACTGAAGTAACTTACAGTAATTTAAAGACATTAAAATGGGCACGGAAGTAGAATCAAATTTGTAAAGATAAACCACTGAATCTTCAGGAAAGCACATTCCATTGAATAAAGTAACATTTTTATTGGCTAAACAGTCTTCTAATCATGGTACTTCTGCAACGATGTTGCAGCCACAAGAAACATTAGAGCTTAGTTTTAATCATCGCCTACTATTTAGCATGGGATGTGCAGTATTAAAGTAGTAACTCTTTGGAAGCCCACAGAGAAATCTAAGAGACACAGCACATTCATTTGAAAAAGTTTCCTCCATAATGTTTTTCCTTTTCTTAATAGTATAAAGACCTTATTGACTATAAAGACTATCTCACTATACCAGTATATTTAATGAAAGCACTACTAAAATTAACATTTGAAATTTCTTTTTTGCAGATGCAAAGAAGAATGAATGTGAGGAGTTCAAGAGAATAAGTATTCAAATTCTAACTGTACACAAGTTAATTCTTACTCCATAACAAATCATATGTTAAGTCGTTCTCTACTGCTACAGGTTTTTCTTTTTAGATGTAAAGCTTCATTATATAGAAAAACATTTCATATATCAATTACACATGCTTGTGGTTTCATGATGTGAACAATACAGTATCAGATATTATTTTTAAATTTTCCAAGGACAGTCTCCAAGCTTGGAAGGAGAATTCAATATTAAAATTCAGCTTTAGAGAAAAAAAAAGCTAAATTGTGCCAAACAGTGTAAATGGAAGGACCAAGGTAATTTTATGTCTGTCAGCCAGACAGCAATCCTGGGCAAAATAATAAAAAAAGTAGCACTGGAGTTTTTAAGTAACACTAAGGAAGGTAACATGATGTATACAAGTTGGTATAGGGCAATGGAAAATAAATCTTTCAGACCACCTTGCCAGGTTTTTCCCTCTAAGACTAAGAGATGTCTTGGTAAAACAACTTCATTAGTGTATAATATTTAGATTGCTCTCTGGTATTTGACATGTCCTTTTGGTAACTAAAGCAGGATGATATCAGTGTGGCATTCACTGGATTAAACATTGCCTGATGTCCCCCACAAAGAAAGTGAAAACTGTGGGCCTGCAATGGATTTTGCATTACCGACTATTTTTCTAAAAGCTCAGTTTTCTCTCAATCATAGCCATTGGACTTACTACAATGACTCATTCATAAAATCACATAGTTCAAAATAGACAGTCACAATCATCTCTCACAAGTTTAAAACCTATACTTTATATAATCTCATGTAGAATCACTGTTAAGTGAAGATCATTCTTTCAACATCTTTCCAAGGCACAAATTAACAGTCCACGTATCAAGATTCACACATTCAAAGGCCATTACTGAAGACAGAAAAGACTGCTTGTGGGCAGGTAGGATTGTGCTGTTTCCTAAAAGAACTTGAAGTTTCTTCTTTAAGGTGAACATGTACTGGTTTGTACTCTGATTTTCAGAAATTAAATAACCATAGCAACATTATGAATTAAGAAGGAAAATGAGAAAAAAAAAATAAATCAGTATAAGTAATTCAGTAGCTCTGATAGATATGTAGACCTTCCTTTGCATTATATAAATGCATCAGTATCTCAACAGAAACTTTATGCTTCATTATAAGTTGATATATTTATCTTCAAGAAAGCACAATTCCTAGCTCTTGTAAGATTTTATGGGAAGTATTCCAAAACATCTAGGGAAAAAAGGAGGTCAGTTCTTGAAGAGATCTCCTCTGTTCCTCTTTAATGTCTACATTAAATCATTTCAACTAAGCAATCAAATATTTGTATCAGCCTGTGGAACTCTGGTATAATAACTGATATCCACTACAAAAGCCAAGCACATGAGGCCACCTAAGAAACTATCTGAAGTAATTCCCACATGCGTGTAGGAGCTCCCAGTTTGACTCCAGGAAGGACAGGTCTCGGACAGACAGCATTTCACTCAGCTGAGCCAGGAGGAAGCAAGAGAAGTAGAAGGCATCAGAGGCAAGAAGCAAAAGAATTATGAGCATTAGCACAAATAAACCCAACTGCAAACAACAAAGTACTGTGACAAAGCGACTGTGTACTCTGTTAGGTTAAAGCACATTTACATTTGTGAGAAGATAGTAAAGCTTTGCTGGAAGAAGGTATTTCTCTATTGCTGAATAGGCTTTGTTGAAGAGGTTTCCATCTCGAAGGCACAGACACAGAGTGCTCAGCTGGGAGAGCTTTCCTTCCTAATAGCAGCCTGTTAAAAACTCCTTTTGACTTTAGTAAGTTTGCAGGTTTTGTACCTTATTCAGGCATGATTTATTTATAAAGTATCTATTCTACATTATACTTTATTTACTCTATCTCCTTTTTTAAAAAATTACTCTCTTTAAAGTTCCTCAAAATCTATTGATTGCCTAATTCATTCAGGTCAGATGTCTGAGAAGTAAATTGTTCCCAGCTCTGGAAGTCAGAGAATAAACTGGATTTTTGCAGGTGCCGGCAGCTAAAGGTATGGCTCATGGCTTTGCTGGAGACTGCCTGCATCTGTGATTTGGGATTTACTATTTAAAAAGCTGCTGAAAGAGAGAGAAAGGTGTCATAATGCAATGACCTGGGACATTCTTCTATCATGCTTAAATTGGCCACTTCACTCACAGTGCTGAAGACACAAACTGATACATCTGTGCACATGAATGCTGAACTAAGTTCAACTGATTTTTAAAAGGCCACACACAATGTATTTATTATACATATTATTTATTATACATTTTCTTAAAATAATATTCAATTTTCACCAAAATTATGACCACACATTGATGCAAAACTGACTAGAAATAGCTTCTTCATATATAACATGTGTTTAATTCCCTTTGCTCCTGAAACAGCCAGAGAATATAGTGACTTGATTTCCAAAAAGTAGGAAATGGTTGCTTTGTGATCACACCTTTTTCCTGTTCCCAAAACAGCAGTAATGCTACTTCATCTGCGACTACCTACCCTCGTTTCCAAACTCATATTTTAGTGATCACAGCAATATTCTTTTGCAGAGGATGTAAAAGGCATCTTTTAGAAAAAGCTTTTTGCTGCACAAATTCAATAAAAATCTGTGAAAAAAGAAGCAACTACTGAACTTCACATCATTTCTCCATAAATGTTATTCAGTACTGAAATATAGAAGCAATAAAACTTCAGAAACAGGCCTAGACAGAAAGCAGTTAAATATGTGGAGAAATAACAAGATTTTACTAAACTATTCCTTAAATTTCTGTCTCTTTGTGGTAATTTTTCACACCATAAAGACTCTTTTCTTCAAAAAATAGTTTCATATATGACAAGGAGTCAATCAGTGTGAAGAGCATTAACAAAGTAGAAGCCAAAATAGTGCTGATCAGTCTACTATGCCTTTAATTTCAGAATTGTTGTGGCTGTATTTTTCACGTATTTCAAACACAGGAATACCCCATCAAGCAATCTCTGTCGTCTGGATACATGATCAGTTGTTTCCCATTGACAGTGCTTATGTAAATCTGGGACTTAACACAAAATTGCAGGGTTTAAATTCTCCATCAGCTGTAATTAGTATCCATTGTGAGTATCTAATAATTTAGAGTATTTTTAAAGTAGATGTTGTCTATGTGTTTTCCATCCTCTTTTTCTATTCTTTCTCACTCTAAACAAGATTCTCATTCAGTTTATGTGTATTTAACAATACTGAGTATAAGGGAGATAATAACCCACTATATTATCATATAGCCAGATCTCAACAGAAAAATGTCTCTCAGATAAAGGCACATGGATGACTGAACTTTTGTTAGCTATTAAATGGTTTCACAAAAGTTAAATAACTATTTGTTTTTCCTGCCCCTCAACTCCTCTCTAGTCATGGTTGCTCTTTGTTGGGTGACTCCTCAAACTGCATCCAGAACAGCAGCTACAATTGGCAGCTCAGTGTGTCTGTGTGTGATTTTGGTGTTTAGTTACCATGAGAAAATTATTTCTTCCATTTGGTTCTCTGGACTTTGCTTCATGCCTCTAAAGAGAAGCCTTTACTGAAGAAATTCAATGTTCTTGCTTAGTATAGCTCCTACCAGATTTTATCTGGACTAGGAGCTCCTGCAGAAATTTAGGATTAGCTCTGATGCCAGTGAAGCCAGTTTCAGAATTGGCCATTTCCATTTATCCTCTTTCTGAACTGAGTTGAGAACTAAGCTTAAAATTCCAGTGGACATTTGGCTTGGAGCTCACCCTGCACATTAGTCTGGAATGGAAATTCAATGAGCAAAGCTGTGCAGCAGTCACATGAATTAAACTTTTCCTAACCGCCTTAGAGGAATGTCTCAAAATGTTCCCTGAGATTTAATTTTTGTGCTTAGCCAATGAAATAAAGCCTGACCTGAATAAAGCTGCTGTTTATAATAAAGAAAATGCAAAACTCTCAAAGAATTGTATTTTCCAGGAAATTGATTCTCACTTCAATAGCAGAGTGACCACAACTCATCACTATGAACAATGGCATTGAGAGGTTCACTGCATGTAAGAAATATAAGTATGAAATAATCTTTTTTTTAGTTTTTGCTGCTCACAGAATATATCTGTATGGCCACCCATTAAAACACAATAGTAAAGCACAGTTCCACAGAGAAATGAAACAGATGTTTGTCAACTGGCATTTGGAAGTCAGGGTATAGCCTGAATGGCATTGTCAAAACACATTTTCACTTTTATGGCCCAGGAGCACGAGAGTGACTTGAAAGCTGAGCCATCACATTCTGCAGGGTTTTCAGTCAGAATACTATCAAATGGGTGTAAAAGATATAATCAGAGCTGAAGCTTTTACATTTTCTCAAACATAAAGCACAAAGCACTTTAGAGTATGGCAGCATTAGGACAATTATGTGGGTTTATTCCCTTAAAGTTGGGCTAAAAAATCCATATTGTATGTGTGAACACAACACAGCATTCCAAACTCTTCTGCACACTGCATACAGCACTAATTAAAGCAGTGGATCTAATAGTTGTAAGAGAAGACAAGATCAACAAATAATTTATTAAATGACCTTCTAAACATAAAAACTAGAGGGATTATATTTCAGAAGAAAAATAGTTGTGTGAAGATTTACCTCTAAAAATTTACAAAATTACCTTCATCTGCCTGCATCATCTGAGATAAGTGTGTGTCTGTAAATACATGAGCTGTCACCATGTCACAAGGCTCTATGCAGGGAAAAAAGTGTAAGCAAGGCTGGGTTTGAAAATGAAACAAACAGGATTTGTATGAAAATTAAAACCAGAAAAAACTACCAACGACAAAATTTGCCACAAAACTGTATTTAACTTCAGAACATTTGGGATAATACTCATGTATTTAATTTCAACCTACCTGGAAAAAATATATAACTTGTTTCTCACATGTCAAATATATAATTGTCAGAATTAAATGTTCTGAACAATAAGGATCCTTCTTCTGTCATTCTGCACTGAAAGATCTGTGACCAGATGGATACCAGATCTTTACTGGGAAGACAGAAGAGTCCAAACTCTTCAGGGAGTGGAAAATAACTATCTCAGTGGTGGTTGTCCCAGTTTCCACCTCTGCCACCAGAATAATGTGGAACCTGAGTGCCACTGGTACCCCCCATTCCTTTACAAGCACATCTCAGTCTCATCCTGGTGAGGAAATGGCATGGACTGACCTATAAGATCTTTCCCTCACTGAAGTTTGCAATTCTGTGTTCTCTGCAGTGGTGATGAGAGAGCTGATTTATGAATGGCTGGGTCACAAGAGAATTAATGTACCACAGCAATGGAGCACGATATGCAGATCGGAGAGGGAGGAAGAATGTGGAACTCAGCAAATCTCTTCTTCCTCATATAAGCTGAAGCTCAGCTTAGAGGAAAACCATACTAATGATGCAGCTGATGTCTTGTTAGAAAACATCTGAACTGTGACCAATTTTTCTTGACAAGAATTTTTATTCTGTATAAAAATGAGATGCTTAGTCATATGCAAAATAAAGACTAAATCAGTGATGCATTTTCATTCAATGATGAAATTTCAAAACGGTGGGGTTTTTTTCTTTTATTATAAAGAAAATCTTTTAACAAGTCTATTGAACCAACCCATTAATAAGCTCTTTCCCATCAGTATCAAAAGAGAAGTGAGAGCACAGTGCCTACAGGATAAACAAGGATATAAAACATTTTCTCACTGTTTTAAAATTCAAAGTTTTCATGTGCTTGCATAAGGCTGTATGTGTATGTTCATGCACAAATAAGAGTGACAAGCAACAAATATCCTCAACAATTTTTAGTCTCTTCCTGTACACGAATGAAGGGCAAATATAGAAGAAAATGTAATGTGTCAGACATCAACACACTTCTCCCTGCAAGATACATGTGAGTTCTCCATAGGGAAATCTGCAGGAAAGTAATTCTTAGAATAGAATGCAGACTTGCTGATGATTTAACACATACATTTAAGTGGGGGGAAAAGGAAATGAGCTAGTTAGGACAAATTTCAGCAGCAGTTAATCAAAGCTGGTAAGTGAGTCCTGAGACAGGGAGGCAGGTGAAAGGACTGTTGTCTCCCACAGGTCTTTGCCATAGTTCCTCTGAAAATGAATTTGTAGTTTTCCCTTAGAATCCAGTGAAAAGGAGGCTGCCAGAAAAAGGTCATTGGGCAGAGGTGGTTGGGAACACAGCCACATACCTGGCTGTCTCTTTGCAGAGCAATTCTTTATTTGTGGCTGTCTGGCTGTCTTGGAGTGACTTTATGATGTATCCCATATCGCCCACTCTATGCCCAGAAAATGAATCTTATGAATCTCCTCTGAATTTGACTCAAACCAGGACACTGGCTAAGCCACATCCTGGGTGTCTGTATAAACAACACAGATTTACACATTGCCACAAATACCAGAATTTCCTACTGTCAAATGTTGCCTCTGTATGCAGGGATGAAAAATTGCATTACTTCTTGAGCAGAATATATATATATATATATACTTGGTTTTCTAAAGCTTTCTGCTTGACTTAACACTTTGGACTTCCCATAAGCTATTTGGAAAAGTGGTACAAGGGCCAAAAAGTCTAGAATTTATTACAGTTATAGTTTTCTTAAAGTTTACTACACACTCTATAAATCAGTATTTTTATACCTCAGCTGCTAAGTCTCTAAGAGCAATCAGAATGAAATCAGAATAATGCTTAACAGAGAAGTCATACTGTTAATAGAGAAGTCATACTGTTCATTGCATAACTTTGGTTGTACACTCAAGTTATGTACATATTCAAGAAAATATGTGTATCTGCTTCCTGTATGTATTTTCAACCCAGGAGTCACTGAGATCATATATCTGTTCTGAAGGTGCTGTTTAACTGCAGTCATACACTTCTGCCAAGGGCTCTTTACTAATTCTTCATGTCACACTGCAAAACAGGAGTCCAGAAAAACATTCAGAAAAACCCACACCTGGATTTTATTACCATTGCCACCTAGTGCAGTAGGCTCTAATCAGCAAACATTTGGACTCCCATGTCTTCTTTTAAATATTACAAAATTATGTACAAAAATGAATCGACTAAATTTCTAATCCTCATTTTTAATATTAACAAAAACCCTGCACTTTACATGAAGATAAGAGAGACTAAATAAGTTTTGTTGCTATCACAGGTCTGGGGTAAGAACAAACCTCCCAAATTTCTGACTTTCCTTTCATCTGCTGTGATCTGCCCAGAGTACAATGATGGTAAAGCATAATAAAGCAAGCAGGTTACTTGGGCATTTTCCCATAAATATTCTTTTGCCCTTATGCTTTATGACCAGCAGAATGTTGTCAACAAAGAGGCCAGAAATGCAGAAACCTGTTTTAACTGAGTGAGGCATAATCCAGAGAAGGCTGTTATCATCTAGTTTGCAATTCTGATTCTCAAAAGCTTCTCCTGATGATTTTTTACCTTCTTTAATCAAACCTGACTCAGAGAATAATGATATCACCCCCACTGCTGCTGTTGTCACTCTTATTAGCATTGTCCCTCAAAAGACTATTAATGAATAACTGGAGGTAGCTGTCAGCTCAAGAAATCAAGTGTTACACACAGTTGTAGACAATGTGTCTGTGTGCCTTCTTTAGGTAGTGAAATCTTGAAAGACCAAGAGGAGTTAGAGAATGATGTGAAGATTTTGTGCTGTTTCTTAAGGAAAGCAGCTTGCAACAGTGTTCCCCAGGGCTGCACTTCTATTAACACCATTCCAGGAACCCCACAAATCATACTTACTCCAGGGAGCCTGAGAAGCAAGTGCAAGGGCCCTGATATAATGCTGTTGTGAGTGAAAAACAGAAAAGAAAACGAGAGCAAAGGTAGGTATGATGCACAATAATCTCTGTGAATCAACATAATTTCCACACAGTAAAGCAAAGGAAAAGTGGGAGGATTTCAGACAAAGCAGGTGAACTTCTGAGGCATAAGCATTTTGATTCAAAGATCTTAAGGACAAGAGAAATACAGATCTCACAGTGACAGGGAGGCACAGAAGATCAAATGAAAGCTTGTACCCTAACTCTGCTGACAGCAATGAGTTAATTTGTTGCTGGTATAACACACTTGAAGGTCTGCCTTCAATGATCCTGCCAGAGCTATTAATTCCCTGCAGGCGGGTCTAAACAAACACTGGTTCAGTAGTTGAGTCAGAGTCACAAAAAAAAAGACAGTGACTTCATCACCAATCTTTCTTTCAATAGACCAGATTGGTCGAACAATATCAGCTGAAAAGGATCTCCAAAGTCACCTGCTCCCATTCCCTGCTCAGAGCAGAACCATTTTGGAACCGGTTGCTCATGGCCTTGCACAGTCAAGTGTTCTCCATGTCCAAAGACGCAGATTTTGTTTCCTCAATTGGGGAGCCCTCATGAGGCTCATATCAATGGATGTCTGTAGGCTGTTAACATCCCTCTGCACATACATCTTGTTATTAATATATGCATACCATTTTTACTTTGTTCAAATTAACACTCAGTTAATCTCAGACAGTATGGGAAGATGTATGGTGGAGCTAAAGGGATTATAGTTCCCTCTTCTTTAGCATTACCTGGTCACATGGCAGAATAGAGCCACACATCCACCCACATGTTAATTGCATTTGACTGGAATCAGGCAGAGGCAATTCCCAGAGCCAAATCCTTGTCTAGTGTGAAATAGCAGGGGCTATTCAAGATGAAACAACTTCTGCCATTTTAGAAAAGCTAGAGCTATAATCCAAAAGGTATCTTAAAAATTTGTGCTTTCACTGAAATCAAAGGAAAACTCCACAGGATTGTTACTTCCATTGCTGCAACCTCAGGTACATGCAGACAGGGAATGGGCACTTCAGTACAGATTCATATCTAGTCCATACATTATTTCTTCTGTGGTAATGTCAGAAATGTTTTGGACAGCATCTGTTCACACAGGAATGCAGACATCCAGCTTCAAATGACTTACAGGCTAAAATATTAATGCCTGCAACATCAACTAACACTTTTTTACTTGCAGCTACATTTTCTCACTCTTTGAGGCTTCATTATTTTTCCACTTACAATACAAAATGCAGTTTCTTTCACCTAAGAGGACACTGGCCTTCCCTCAGCCAGTGTATCTAAAATAAGGTGTTGTTAGAGGGAGTGATCACAGGGGTCAAAGTTGATGGCAGTGCTGGAATGACACTGCAGTATCAACCATCTTGCTGACAGTGTTTTTCCTTCTCAAACCCTAAACTTTTCCACACCTCTAAAAAGAAGAAGGCAGCCCCCAGAGAGGAGTCCTTCCACCCCACTGAACAACTCACTTAACTGCACAACATCTAAGCCATAAACCACTTGAGTAATCCCACTGCTCAACATGGGATAAAAGGAGAAAATAGCATTAAAGATTTAAAGTAAAGAACACAGCAAACTCAAATGATAGCTGCACCATTCACGTCATTACAGCTAAGGGTTTGTCAGCACTTTCATTATAATGCTCATTCCTCTGCTGTCACTCCAGGCTAAAATTTGGCAGAGCATAAAACTTAAAGCCCAGACAGACACAATAAGAACACAGCAAAAAAGAAAACAAAGGTTTCAAGGACAGCATCCTAAGATACCTTTACGTGTCAGGAACAAAAAGTATCTTACAAAGCATGATGCAAGAAGTTAAGCTAGGAAAACTATCCCTTCTCTCATTAAGATGGTGTGATAGAGAGGGGATTGAACTGAAGGCTCAGTGACATAGATTGTTATGAAACTACTATGAATCCAGAAGGGTAAGTATCAGTACGGTAATTTCAGTTAAATTTATGCTGCAGTACAAGGGAAATCAATAAATTAGAAAGAAAAGGCAGACCACACACAAATATTACACCTGAACAGAAGAGATCAGGCTGTAATGGGAATGTAGGAAAATGTGTCTGCTTGGACTGGTTTGGGGAGTGGCAAATGCCACTGACATGAGCGACTGCTCTCAAGCACTGTAGAGTATTTTCTCCCTGCCTCCTTTCAGCATTGAAATTGTTGCTCCAACAGTCCAAATGTCCAAAATACAAGGAGAAAAGAGGACTAAGCATAGGACCAAAAGACCTTTTATACTCCAGTAGTAACCCTTACATTGTTGGAATGCATTACTTGTCCCTTAGTTCCATCCCCTCAGCTCCTTTGTCCATCTGGCACACATGTGGATACAGAATGACCCAGAGCAAAAAACTGAGACCAAAACTAAGCACTGACAGAGGTCAGAGAGGCTTAAGATCACTTCTTGCAGTAACAGAGACAGCTAATGCTAAGTGTAAACAGATTACAATATTAATTACTATTTTTTATACATCTTTAAAATTCTTAACAGGGTTGATTAATAGAAAATTGTAAAAACAAAGATAAAGTTACTGTTGCACAGACTTAGTGCATTGGATGGTTTAATCATTCCCCATCTTTGTCAGTTGGTGCTGTGGGACTTAGCACAAGACTTTTTAATTTTGTTTCAGCATCAATGAAGATGCTTCTTATCTTTAAAAAGCACTTAGAGATGAACTGCACTATCTATACAACATATGATTGCTATTATTATCTCAGTAAATTTTTATGAGGATTTGAAGAACTCCAGTAAGTCAAAAAAGAGTGTGCTTATTTTCTCTGTTCAGAATTAGTAACAAAGACTGTAAGATAACAACTATATAGGTCACCTAATCCCACTGACTTTGTTAGGGTCACATCTTCCTTGGCTTCCTAAATGAGTGAGGGTTTGGACTGTGATATTCTCCTAGCAGCTTTTGAAAGAGGGCAGCTGTGCATTCTTCATAATATATGCTCAAGTGTTGGAGAAAGTCCAGTGCATCAGTCTTAAAGCAGTGCTACTGCTGAACATGTAAAAACTACATTGTGCTCATCTTAGGAGAGCTCTGATGGCTCTAAGAAACAGGGTATTAAAAGCAGTATTAAAACAAACACCTGCCCATCAGTTAATTAAACATCAATTAAACATCAGTTTAATTTTGTAGCAAAGGCACCATAGTAATTAAAAATGCTGGTGCCTAAGAACCACAGTTCTGTCATGTTTATCAGGTCATGCATGTCTGTTATAATATAAAATTTATTGTCATTTATCACTGAGAAGAGGTGGAGCTCCACTCTCCTGCTTGCCTGTGCTGTCAGGGAAGGGCACACTGCTTGCATAAGATACAGGTCACACATTCAAAAGCGTTTTCCTGGCACTCTCAGTCTTTTGCCTTTGTGTAAAATGCTGATGCTTTAGAGATTCAATGATTTAGTGTGTCACTGCACTGGTGTAACAGATGGCACAGGAGAGCAGAATGAATGAACAATGACTGAGGCACCGTGTTTCACTTTGTTCAGTGTGCAATCCTTCAGCACTCCTGATACAAGGCATCCATTATTCACTCTTTAAATCAATCTGCTCCCTTTGGTTAACACTACCCACTTAACAGTGAGACATATCTTTTGAAAAATTAGGTAAAGCAAGAGTGCAGCACGCAGAATTAATGGGAGAAGATTTAGGACTTTTTAAACCTGAGGTCCTTATGCCCTTCTAACAGGAACTCAGAACACTGAGTACTGTCTTCATTGTGTATCTGACCACAGAGCTCCCTGAATCAAACCCAAGTATTTCCTAGTCCCCTGCTCCCAGGATTCTTCTGCAAAGCACAACTCTCCCAGGCCACTGAAGCCCCAGCCAACACCTGAAGCCAGGTTTTACAGGGGGTTGAGCAGTCTTGGGCTTAACATAGACTATGTGATTCATACAAAGATAAAGCAATGCAAGGATAAAACTTATAAAAAGTAAGAAAAGGAGAGAAAAGGTTAAAAGTCTTCAAAGCAGCATTCACATGTGTGGGCATATTTATCTCCTCACTAGGCAAAAAGAGCAAAGACAGTGGATTAAAAAAAACTGTTCTGACCCACAGGTAAATAGGAAATAGCTGCAATATGAAATGCAAAGGATAACCTCTCCTTTCCTGTGAGTCAGAAATCATTGATATCAAACAACATTTTGCCAGAGCTCAGGCAGCTGTTTCACATATTTCAGTGAGTACAGAAAGGAACGAGTGATGCTCTTAAATACCCATGTGTATGTTAACATGGCAAGTGGATGTATCAGGTAGAAAATAAATTATAAGCTCTTCAAGTGTAAGAATTAAAGCATCAAGCTATGAAAAGCACTGCAGCACTCTATAGTAACAGGCCAAACATTACAGTCTAAAAATGTTACAGAAATGTTTACATAACCGGATCTAAGGACCTAATCCAATGCTCATGGACTTCAGTGAGACTAAAAATCTTGATGCAACTTCCTTTTTTCTCTAATAATCCCTTGGAACTGTAAAAACAGTTCTGTGCTATGTATTTGGAGTCCAAGGGCTTTCTGCTGATAAAAATCCTGGAAAAGCCATTATTTTCTGAAGCTACTGCTGTCTCTGAAGGTTAATTAACACTGGCTTGATTTAGTTTTAAGGTGAAAAGAAACATGATTTTTTTTGGTCTTCATTTCCTTGGATTTTAACCAACATGTTACTGATACACAGTTCTTACGTGCTACACATTCCTTCTCATCTGACAGCTCTCGTGCTTTGATCAAGACTGCAAGAGGAAGCACGCTGTGTAATAAGGACATAGATCCTACTTCAGGCAGCAGTGTGGCAAAACACACTTAGTTAGAAAAATAAATTGCCTATCCTTTGGGGAATTCAGGTATTTCCAAGTTTATTTCCATCCTTAGTGGATAAAAAATATCGAAAGCCCAAAATGTTCAGTGAAATGTAGATTGCATTGCCTTTTAATTTGGGACTATCAGCCAGGTCCTGTTGAAATATTTTTACAGTAATATTGGAATATTATAGTCCATACAGCTGAAAGTTTGCACAAGAAAAAATATCATAATGAAAAATAGAACTATAGGGTTCAATTTTCCTTTTTAAAACATTCTGAATGGTTTCCATAACAAGTTCTTCTTGACAGATTTTGAATTAGGTATTTTTCAACAGCTTTCTGGAGATTTTTTCTCTACAGCTTACTGGAGATTTTAAATTTTATCAGCTTTCAAAGAAGCAGTAAAATAAGATAGAACCATTGAAGCTGTCCTGACTTTTAGGAATGTGTCTGCACTTGCACATATTTTATAAATTCTGCAACCTGTGTCTGTGATCCATATCCAGGGAGAGAGGAAAAAAAAAGAGAATAGAAAGAGCTGCTACTATTTTAATGCCTATACCAAATCCATAGAATATGAAGTTTAAAGGTGTTTGAAAGACAATGCACTGGGCATTTTCTAAACTCAATATTTTATATGAACAGGAAAAGTCATTACAGTAACACTCTTGAAAAGATATCAACAAATATATATTTTACAAGATTCATCCTCGTGAACTGCTAGAGACACCTAAAATTTCCTTTTATTCCAAAGATAGCTTCCGCATCACCTTTTTCTTACATAGTTTCAAAGCCTCAAATGACCTCCAGCCAGTCAGAAACGTGTCAAATTATGCAGTACCTATTGCTGTACTGCTCTCCCAACCCCAGATTTTTTTATTGGAATTCTGAGCGAATAGAAGACATTCAAGCATGAAGTCTGGGCAAGGTCAGCATGCTCTCTGCCTGGGCTGGAAATGATGTGGGAACTTCCACTTGGTTGGTCTCAGCGCAGTTTCAAAACAGTGCAAAAGGGATTTGAGGGAAGCAAGGTCGTGGAGAACACTCATCCTTAGCTCTGCAGGGTGGGAATTCTCCCAGTGAAAGGCATTATCAGCTTTTCCTGCAATGCACCCTAACTCAGAGCAGGGAAAGCGTGGTACATCCAGGGATATGTAACAGCAGGAAAATGACCTGATGGTGGATGCTGCAGCCACTGTTTCATTCCTGTCCAAGCCCACCTGAGGCAAGAAGAAAAGGAGCCAGTTCCTGCAGAATGCAGGGATAGAGCCATTCCACCTGCTTGTGCACTGAGAGTGACAGAGCAGAGCAAGTGCCTCTGAGTCAGGCTGAAATACAGATACTTGCCCACAAATGCATGAGGTAAAATGAAATTTTTCACAATAGTTTTGCAATTGTTTGCCCAGTTGAAAAGTTATATTAATTTCTTACAGAAGGTCATTAGATTAGTCCTAAGTGTAAGATCTATGAAGAAGATAGGAATTAACATGAAAAAATTAGGAGCCAGAATAACCCTTTGCTAGTAAATACCTGGAGATTAAAGGCAATTTAACCTCTGCCACCAGTGTGGAGGTTGTGCTGTTGTAAAATCTCTCACATCCAACCCTGTAGCACATCCTAAACCAACAGCATCTTAAGGCTGATCCCTCAGCTGTGGGGATGGGCTGGTTTAAAGGCATCTTTGATCCCCTGACAAATAGATCTTGTTAAAAAAAAAAAAAAATATATATATATATATATACAGGCCAGGACTTTGAAGATAATAAATTCAGTGGAGAAAAAAAGCCTCCTAGGCTTTGACAGGTCTTTCTCATACATATGGAGTGTCTGTGCATCAAAAAATGTATCAGTCAGCATGTCAGTATTAATAAATAATGAGTAATACAAGGGAGAAGTCAAAGCCTGAGAGCAAAGGACAACGAAAGCTTCTATGACTTTTTTATCTCTCAAGTTGTGGGTGTGCTTTCTAAAATACCAGAATTAAAACTGAGTTACAAAGTCTACTATGCACGGTACAAGTCCTGTGCAACATCAAATATAAGGAATCCATAAAACTTGATTCTCTCAAAATAATGATCTTTATATATGCTGCTGCAACACCTGAAAATGTGCATCCAGTCAGTGTGAACAACCCAGGATGAAATAAAACTACAGCCTCTTCTGAAAAAAAAAACCACAGCAACTCCAGTGGTTAGTGAGGTACAGGAGCTGCGACAGTGACCATTCTGATGAACAATACTCCAGCCCTTCCCCAAAAAGCAAACTGGCCCCACCATCTGAAAGGTTGCTGAATTTAGTGTAATCCTTTACCTAATTCCACTCAAACACTTAATTTTAATGTTTTAATTCTAAACATTTAATAACATTTTAGTAAGGAGGTTTCTATAAAATAAGAAAGGAATTATCATAATTTTTAAAGTATCATTACTAACCCTTTCTGTCTTGAAAATGGACTGCTCCTTCAAATAAATTTTAAAAAAACCATGTTTATGGGACCATGGGGTCCCACTTCTCCTTTACCTTTAAGACCAGTTCGGTTTTGCTATTCATATGAAAAATGTTCTGAACTGACTCAAGGTCAAACCCTAAAGCCCAAAGATGATCTGGTCTGTGTTGCCCACACCCTTTTACAGACCCAGATTTCTGGTCTGTAACAAGAGGACAGTGCCACATCAGTTGACATGACAGTTTCAGCCCTGTTCTTTAACACATTTTAGTCCTGGTGTGAGTTAGTTGTCTTCACTATGAAAAATTCTTTTTCTCTGCTGTTTACTTCTTTGATATTCTAGAATTGTTGGATGGAACAACAGCAAAACTTCCCCTCCACAAACATCTCTAAAGAAGGGGCAGGTGTTTAGTCAAGGAAGAACAAACATAAATCAAAATTTATCATTTAGGTCCCTGCCTATTATATATGAATATCTAAAATGATAGCTGCTATCTTTGTTCCATGCACATTTCATAGAAAATGAAGCTTCATGATTTAACAAAAATTCAAAATGTAGCAGAAAAATTCAACATGAAACTAAAATGTAAATTATTTTTAAAACTAAAAAAAACGAGGATTTTTAATTCTTTTCTATGACCATACCATGAAATACACTCATATACATTAAAACTAGAGTTACCAAGCCAGGTCCCCAGTTTTATTACAGTTGCTTGTAATGGGGGTCTCTTCAAATTAATCTGCAGCACATTAAACTATTCAGTACACTAAAATGTGGAGTTAAAACTTGGTTTCCCTGAAAAACAAAACAGAACAACAACAACAACAATAATAACAAAAAAGCTTTAATGGATGAACTATGATGCTGTGTAGAATAATGTTTTAACACTTGTTAAAGTGGTGAGTTTTGAAGTAAGCATGTAGTGGAAAGGAGTACCCAAAAACAGGAGCGTGCTTCCTCCCCACTCAGCAAATCCCAGCGTTAAAACTGTCAGTAATACCTTGGAAATACCTGTGCATACCTTTTGTGTACTGAGATGTCTTGGATGTGCTGCCAGAACTGGTCCTGACAAAACAGAGTTAGACCCAACCATCAAATCTACTGACCTTCCATTTTCACAATTTATACAGCAGTATGTTTTACATATCAAAACAGAAATCATCTGATAAGACATTAGAGTAACAAAAAGCCTGTGCTTTTTTTTCAAATTCCTGAGAAGAATGACTACGGTACAAAGCCTCTCTTTTCAAAATAACAGCTGCTTGTACCCTCCAGGGAAGAGAAGAAAAGAAATTGGGGTTTTGAATTCCAGCAGGGGTTCAGCAAAAGGGATAAAGAGCTGGCAAATTTCAGAACGCTGCCTTAACACATACCTGCTACCAGGTGATCTGTTTGTAAAACAACAGCAAAAATTAGGAGGGGGGCAGGAAGGTGCAATGGTGTAACTCGAACTGACAAATGAGGTGTTGATTCCAGACCATATGTATTGAATTCTCCCCCAGAAACCGAAAGAACAGTCACAGAGTCCATCTGCTCTCCGTGCTGCAGAATAAAGCCTCCTTTGCTCAGAGCACTCAGCACAGCACATGTACGAGATTCAACTTCACCTTCCTGTGATTATCTCAGTACATTCCCCAGCCAGCTTGTCTTGTCCACTTGACAGCTGCCGAGTGATCTGGGCCGAGCCCAGCGCTGTCCCTGAGCCGGCAGCACGTTAATGGACAGCAGCACCACACAAGATGTGACAGGGCAGCCGAGCTCAGGGTTTATCTTGCATTTCTTCCGTACACTTCCCGAGCCACTGCACAAGTGTCAGCACTTAGAGGAGCTGATTCTCCCTATCTAAGCAGCCTTGCTAAGGCTATGACAGGGATTCCTGTTTGAAATGTTATTCTGCATTCCAAACCAGGCCAAGATTGCATTAACTGAGGAAGAAAAGGGTAGTCAATAACTCCTCTGAAGCTATGCCACATCCTCACTTGAGGAATGACTGGATCTAATTCACTGAGCTCTGTGCTCCAAGAGAAAGGTGTGAGAAAAAGCAATTGAGAATATATGCCCTGTATTTCCTTACATCTCTTTTGCCATTAAATATACCAAGTAATTAGTGCTTTGTTATAAAATACTGGTGAGGCTGCCTGAATAGTCTTGTAGTTATTTAATAAATTACTCAGCAAAAGAGTGAAATTGGCCAGGCATCCACTGGTGAGGAGACTGCTAATTAACTGATATCCAGGCAGGCAGCAATTACCCTTCTCCTCCCAGACAAAAAGACTATCTCTATTCCAAATATGTGTTGAGAAAGAATTAGGAGCTATAAAATACACGTCTCTCCAGTAGGAAGCGATTTGGAATGGCACAGCAATCAACCTAAAGATTTCCAATGATGTGAACTAAACACAGAACAAGATAAAATAAAGAATCTGTGCTTTATGAAGGGACTGAACTGGCTTCAGAAATAAGTTTCCAGCTGGGACCAGATTGCAAATGCCTTTATTCACTCTGCAGGAGTGGTTATTCACGCGAACAGTCCCTGCAAAGCCAGGGAAACAAACCCACATGAGCATGTAGTCACGACTGTGAACATGGAGCTTGCCATCTGACCTCCTAAAGCAACAGAACCTTGTGATGCTTTTACTGAAAATACCATAGGGTATTATACCTTGAGGTTGTGTTTATTTTCCTTAGACAAGATTTTGCTGTCGTTTCCTATATTATGTTTTAGGAGGAAATTAGCTGATTTAATATTAATTCATGGAGAGTTTTTAATTCTTACACATTTGGTCAAATTTCCAGGCTGGTGTCTCAGCAACAGATTTGTAACAAATGGGATGCTGGGATTTATCAGGCTTGCACTCATTTTGGCTTTTTGGATGTCCAGCCATAAGGCAGACTTGCCATGGCCACCTGGGGCTGAGGCTCTGCTGGGGGGCACCCACCCACCTGCACATCACACAAGCGTGGGCACGAAGGCAACCAAGAGACTCCTCACGGTGAGTAGGAATCAGGGATTCCTGGAATAGTGTCCAAACAGCTCTGCATCCTCAGTTTAATGACCCACGAGGGAAGGGATGACTTTAGAATCAAGCTGTTTTGTTCAGATGAGTTTTACATAAAGGCTGAAAAAGAAATGTAAGAAGTACAATTGGTGCCCTAAGGGGAAAATTTGAAAAGCACATATAAGATTTAACTGCCAAGCTGCAAGAAGCAGTTAGAGCTAATATCCAAAACTGGAATCCAAGCCTAGAACAAGAGGTGATCTGGCACACAAAGGCCAGCAGCCAGGATAAATACCAAAAGTCAAGAGCCCAAGCCAGAAACCAAGATGCAAGCCAAAGGTCAGGACTGAAACAGGTCCTGAATGCAAGCCAAAGGTCACAAAATGAGCATTTTCAAATGCCACACACCTCAACTAGTATGACAGGGATTCCTGTTTGAAATGTTATTCTGCATTCCAAACCAGGCCAAGATTGCATCAACTGAGGGAGAAAAGAGTAGTCCATAACTGGTAGTTAGCAGCAGTGAGTAGTTAGTTAGACAGTGAACAAACGTAGATGCTCCCTTGAACAGCACTGGGGTTAGCACTGGGAGCATTCCTGGGCTGACCACAGGCACCATGGCTGTGCACTTGCTGAAAGGGTCAGCCTAGCCACCAGCCCTCACCAGCCACCACCGAGGTCAGTGTGAGTCATCTAGATCCAGACTAAAGCTGGGAGCAGCACCCCTGGATTACACAGAGGAGTGAAGCCCATGACAGCCACACACATCTGCAGAGTTTCTCATTGGAAAAATTAAGTTATGCACATTTGCAAAGTTCCTCTCTTGCATAAGCTTAATGTAAATGCAAACAAAGGCAGTTCCAGATGAAATATGAGAAAAAAAAAATGAGCCCCAAAGGACTATAGAAGACTCAAAAATCCCTGAACTAACAGAAGATATTGTTCCAGATCTACATTTCAGTTGCCTTTTTCCTCTATTAACTTTTTGCTGATTATAACAGAAGTCCTGCTGCTACTGTATCCCTTTGCCTACATACAGATAAGCAAGACATTCGCCTCTGATAATTTTACAAGGTAAACATTTTTTAGTGTTAGCTTATTTATAATGAGAAATTAGTAACAAAAGTATCAAAAATAACCTTCTAATGTATAAATTAAAATAATAAATTCATACTAATGTCCCATTATGTGCCTCATTAGCACACCCTCTGGAGAACACTTGATGGTTTTGGGAGCATTTCAAAAACCAGTACAATGCTGCTTAAAACTGCAATTAAAAGAAATCTTAAATAATAATCTCAGTGAACAGTTTGCAAATAGCCCATATACCAGAATATGTTTTTGCAAACATTAATAATTAAATTCTAACTAGAGATGCAACTGAAAAATCAACTTAAAGAGAGAGAAGACAGACAATTTCTTTATCTTCCTCTCTGATTTTTTCAAGGTTATAAAGAACTGATGGGGATTGAAGTAAGTTTAATAAGTCTCTCTGTTCTGCTGACATGATGGTAATAAAATACACTTGTACAATTACCTTCATTGTTATGCATTTTTTTTCTTTCTCTGAGTTTTTGACAAAGTGCCCCTATTCTGGCAGTCATGCTTTCCTGGTAAAGTCAGCGTTTCAGTTACCAGCTTTCACTTGCAGTGGATTTCACTTAGTGAGTCTCTAATTGTTTAAACTCAAACAAATAGTTACTACCCTTCAAACCTCTTAGAAGTTGGCTTGGTGCCACCAAGCCACGGACAGCACTTACAGAAGTGTGACCACTAAAGAAGCACTATGAATCAGGCAAGAGCCTATAAAAGGAATATCTGAGGCTGGATAAATGTAAAAATCCTGATATTACACAATATTAGCAGGATTTTCTAAAGAAACAAGAATAACCCTTTTAACTTAAGCATTCCCCACAGCTGTTTCTAAGCCAACAGCATTGCCTGGCTCTTGTGTCACAGAAGCTCATGAATCACATAACAGCCCTGAAGTGCTAAATCTTAGTTGACACAGCCTACTTGGCCAGCTCCCCACTACAGCTGGAATTTAAGACCAAGTCCAAAAAAAACCAAACACCAAACCAGAATATAATGAGAGAATCCTACCAAAACATATGCCCACATTATTACCAGTCAAACAGTTCCCTTCCCACACAAACACATTACAAAGACATGCCTGTTTTTGTTTCCTAGACCTTCCCTCAGCCTGAGCTACTCTTGTGTGGACACTCTCACTACCAAGCGCAGGAGGAAAAGCTTCTCCTTCAGCTCCCTTTCCATGCACTGCAGGAGCACCACCATCTCTTCCTCTGTACCCAGCTCTGTACCTCCTAGACATAACCACCCCCTGATTATGCACATAACAAATCCATCATGAAAACAGAGCTGATCAGAATCTTTCTTAATCCTGTAAAAGATGCCAGTTTTATCTCACTGTGAAAACATTTTACAGAGGCAATGTTTTGTTCTTTTTCTTGGTAGCTGGTTTTGAGTATTTTTCTGTTAGGGTAAATGGAGGATTCTGGCCACTCCTGCTCTGTAGGACAGCTCATCACTTCTGGAACTCAATTCTCCCGGGTGACAGGTCTTTTTTGTCATGGAAGTGTCAAGCCTCCTAACAACACCCCATTTCTGTCTGAGCAACGTCAGATGCACAAAGGGACAGGGAAAGGCCAGCATGGCAAGCTTCACCTCCCCATCCCTGATTTCTGTGCCAGCTGTCAGCAGCCACAGATTGCACTCAGGGGCAGAGGAGGAGCTGGGCAGGCAGGCAGGCACTGTGTCACTCCGGGACTGCAGAGCCCAGCTCAACCTGCCAGCTCTGGAAGGTGTCACACCAGAAGGAAAAAGCAAGAGGAGATGTGGTCCTTCAGCTGTTCGTGCATATGTGCATTGTTTACACTGCAGCTCTCAAAGTCTGTTAGATTTAATTGTTTTGCACATCACATGGTTTGTACAGACCTTAGATGAGGTAGTAATTCTGGAAATGAGAACTAGTTGTACTGACCATGAGAGTCTTGAAAGAACCTATTAGGGCCTGTCATAGAAACTGGTACTCAAGAGGTCTTGAAATAATTATTTGAAATTATTACAATCTATTGGAGAGCTGTTCATCAGCTTGCCAATCCTTACCTGACAAAATACAGCATCCCTACACAAGCTCTTCATAATCAGCAGTTCCATGCACTAATTCCACATGCAAAATTAATTTTATGTGATGCACCACGAGGAAAAAAATTCTTGTATGAGTGCAATGGATGGTTTCAACACACAACTTATTAGTTATTTCCTTTTTCCTTTGAAAACACGCCAAAGCAAGCAACCTAATTTGTAGACTAATGTCCCAAGTTATACTTATTTTCCAAGTGAAAGTTCAGTTAATCTATGCACAGAATTTTGCAGAAAATTCTGTAGGAAATAGTTGACTGCCATTTCTCTTTACACACATAACTGCACGCTATCCATTTGAAATTAATTAAATAAGATGCTGCTGGTTTTGTTCTTTAATAACTCATTACTACCAGATCACTTATTTTCTAACATCAAGGTCAAGGGAGATGAGGTCCCAAAAGCAAAAGGCTGCAATTGTACTTTCAGCATAGCCTTTAAGGACTGAGCTCCAGCCACGTCTGAGCTAAACTCTGTCCCAGTTTGGTTGCAAATTTCCACAACACTGGGTGTGAATGCTTTCCCCTTGAAACGCTCTTCCTGTGCCACTCCTCACACATCTCATCCACAAGGCTCCCCTGAGGATCTTCATCACACAACTTTATGGCTCTTTCCTAAGTGACTGCAGCAAAGGAATTCTCCATCAGCCAGAACTTAATTGGAGGAAAGAGGCCAAATATGAGGTTAGGATCTCATCCAGTTTATTTCCTTTGCACGACGTAATGGAGCTTCCCTTTTCCCCAAGTATGGTGACTCCTCCCCACCTCTCCTAGCCTGCCTTCCTCACCCTTCCTCATCCAAAATGGGTGCTCTACCTCAGAACTCGATTTCAAAGCAAGGACACATTATGGATTCTCAACTGCAACTGACAGAGGAAGAATTTAGCACACGACACACGTTCAATCCACGTGGTTTATGTCACTGAATATTCTTGGACAAGGTACATCCTGGAGAAAGCTGCCAAAGCAAAGAGCAAGGGATCCATGTGCTCACAGCAGGAATTAAGGGATGCTGTGCTCCAGGCTCTCACTACACCTGTGTTTGTTCCTGTTTCCAGCAGGGAGATGAGGCCCACAGAAGGTGTTGGCTGACACTGAGGGGCTTCAGGACACCTATCCAGCCAGAGCAGAGCTCCAAACCTGCTTCTTTGCCCTGGTGACAGCACCCAGTGTAGCTGCTGCCCTCACCTTCCAGCGAGGTTCTGTGATCCTCCAGCATCCCACCAGCCCTTCCCCAGATGAGTGAAATATCACCAGAATGCCTACTGCTTATATTGCTCCTCAGAAAGTATGTCAATGAAATTTATGATGATGAGTAAATACACTGCACTTGTTTCATGGCTGGGAAAATGAAGGTACAGAGAGCTGCAGTAGTTTAATAACCTCTGAAATGAATACAGGTTTGCTGATTTCCACTCCTCTGACACTGGAAAATCCAAGAAGCATCAAAAGCAGCCCAAACCACCAGGCTGTTTTACATTTTATTTGTTTCCAGTCGTGTCTGAAAAGCTCTAGAAGTTATTTACTCTCAGAATCATGTTGCTTCTTCCTTATTAGTACTGTACCACATCAAGAAAAGTCTATTGAAAAATACACATTTGTTCATAAAAAATTAATCTAACCTATTTTAGAGATGATTGCTTGGATATGTGCATATTTTGCAAGATGATAAAATATTTCTAAATAAAATATTAAAATAAAATATTTAAAAGGAATTCTGAGTTGCTATTTTACAGCAAGGCTTCAGAGACAAAGCAGCATAGAAACCTACATTTTAAAATTTATGTGACTGTCTCATATGGTATTTAAAGGGCCAGATACATGGAGGCATCAAAAGTTGCTCAGGGAAAAAGGGATGCTTTAAGAAGACAAAAATATAAGTACACAATAATGCCATAAAATTGACACAATATATTTAAGGTAGATCACTCAGTAATTAAAAATTGGCTGAGTTAAAAACTAACATGGTTCTACTAAAGTAGCTTTCTCAAGGCTCAGAGTTTCTACTATGAGGCACAATTATTCCTGATGTATTTCTCAATTCTGCACAGAGCAGGACCTTGCTAATCTAATTATCTTTTTTTTTTTTTAACCATATAAGGAGACCTAGGGGAACAGGCTACTCTCCTTGTAATAGTAATTGAATATTTTTTCCATAATGTTATTATAGCAATAAAACAGCAACTACATTCAAAATGAAATAAGCATTTGAAAATCACTGATGGTGCACTTTTGCTACTGCAATATTTTGTCCAATGAATATTTGCAATGGAGTTCATTTTCAGCAATGAAATTAGCAAAGTCTAATACATTCAACAGCAGGCCTTGAGGCTGATGCCAGATAAAATATCCCAGGAGTGGCTAAAGATGTATGTTCAAAGCCCAATGGATCACATTAAGCACATCAATCAATAAAAGTCAGGCTGCACACCTGCATCTAATGAACTTACAGAGGCTGCCATCACTGAAAGGCTTGTACTCAAAAATAAGTTGTATTTATATTTTTCTACAAATTTACTTAAGAAGAACATTTTGCTGGATATCCAAAATGCAGAGTCCCAGGAATAACGTTTTCTCTCTAGTTCTGATTTATGTCAATGATAAACTTCTCTTTTACTCACTTCTCTCTATCACTCACTGTCAGTGATAGATTATAACTAAGGGTGAACGTGATATAATTTTTGAGCTGAACCTCTGTGCCCTAGTTTAAAAAAGAAAATCATTTTACCTGTCTAATTCCACTACCTACCTTCATCAGAGAAGAGCTGTCATATTTTGATGCAAATTCCAGCAATTTACATGTTTCAAGCTGGCAGGCAATGTCTTCCTAGAAAAACTTGCCGCCCTTCCACAACCTCCTGTGAAATGGCAAACCAGGTTAGAAAGATAGAGGAGATTGGATTACCTGTCTGCACCAGATCATTGTTTCTAGGAGATAATCCATAAATGATTAATCCTTCTAATGTCATTGAGCAATGTAAGGAGGGCTGCCTGTGACCTATTTCACCCTCTTACACCGTTGTTGTGGGAGCAGCTTTACTGTATAAATCTAATTGAGTATTTTCATTCTTTTGTTTTTATCAAATTGTAACTGTAATTTAATGGCTCTTCTCTGTTTCTTTCAATATTATTTTAGCATCTCTTGGAAGGACCATAACTGTTGGTAACACTCATATCCAAAATGTCAGTGGACACATAGATTGCTAACTGCTTTTTTTGTCCTTTTCCTTGTACTTTATTAAGTTACATTATTTCAGAAAGTGCTGGTGTGTTTAATGTTTAGTGCTTCACATTTTCTAGAAGACTTTTCCAATTGTATAAGGAGATAAAAAAAGAAAAATGAAAGTCATCCATTCCTTTAGAGAATCATTACTGCAATTATTTCATGACAAAGAAACATCTAGTTAAATTCACATTTCAGTATTGCAACAGCTGAGAAACTCAGATGCTATGCAAAGTAGTTCTGTGTTATGTCTGCTTTATACAGAGCATGGAAACAGGAAAAAATTCCATACCTACAGCTGGGTAAGTCAGTATTCCCAGAACAATCTTCCTAAACCTTGTCACTTCCACGTGATGGTCCTGCTAAACCGGGAGTCCCTTTACACACCATCCCATCCCATCCCATCCCATCCCATCCCATCCCATCCCATCCATTTTCATTAGATTAACATTGCTGCCCTGTAGCACTGTTAACAGGTAGCAACTTGGAAAACTTTCCTCTGAAGGCAGAAAAAGATTTTTGCACAGCTAAAATTAAATATCTGTCACCATGAATATGCAATAAGATACCCGTGGTGGCAGCATTTGTGCAGAAAGAGCACAGTGAAAGTTGGAACTCCTAGGAAAGGCTGCTGATCCACCTGGCCCTCCAAAGAGCAGAACAACTGCCAGGGAAGGTAACTACACAACTTGTGCAGTTTATACCATATTTATACAAATGAGAAAAATGCTCAAGTAATGCCACCTGTGAAATAAAGGAATTTTTCAAATAAAATGGCAGCCCTTCAAAAATTCTAGCATCCACTGCCCCTTGGTTTTTATTTAACAATTAAAATGCAAAATAAAAGTTCATTAAGTTATTATGGAGCTTATCACCAGGACAATTTGTCCTATCTAGAACTAAGACCAAATAAACAGTCTGAGAATTACAGCCATTATCCTGAAATTCAGGGTATAGATAACAATGCAATTACTAATCAATAGCCCAGAAATTGCCTGCTATTACAATTCAAGGAAAACATCTGCAAACAAACCAGGGGAAGTGTGTAATTTGCAAAACAGCTCATGAAACGGGGATTTTCTGGCAATTGTTTCAAGTGGAAAACGGCAAAGATAAAATATGAGCTCTATGAGTCACTCAAATTTCCAGGACTCACTGGACCCTAATTCAGCCCGGAGTAATAACAGAAAATGCACTGACTGGGAGCACTGGCTGCACTTCTCCCTCATCTGAACAGCAGCAATAGATCTTTTGCTGAGGATATTCAGCCAACAAGGGAAAAACAAAGGGGCTGACTAATGAAGACTTTTTCTGTAGGAAGTTTAAAAGAGTGACTGCAGCCCAAATAAGCTTTGGAGATACGTTAAGTAATCTACTGTGTAAAAAGAGGCCAGAAAAAGAGTTTGTATAACAGAACTGCCAACAGCAGCACAACACAGACCCAGCCATGGTGTCACAAGCAAATGGAAGAGTAAAAGAGAGTCTTTATTACTTCATCTACATTAATATTAACATATATTAAGTAGACAACAGTGCTTAGGATAATAAATAATCATATCCTGTCCTATAAAACCTCAGCAGAATGACTGAACTATAAAATATGATGTTCTCTTCACATGTTGAAACACAAATGGAATTTGTCCCACTCACAGAGAAAACATGAAAAGGGCATTGTGGGCATCATCCCGTTTGTGCCTGGTTCTGTGCAAGAATCGGGAACAGGGAGTGAGAGAGGGACATTTCCCCAGCACAGCTGTGAGGAGAGCCAGGGAGATTTGCACCACACAACACGAAAAGCACACGCCTGAGTAGCTACAACTTCCCAGTGCACCCCCAGACTCTACCTGCACAGACACCATGCTCTGCTCCAAGGCTGAGGAGGCAGATGACAGCCCATGCACCATTCCTGATGCAAAACATTTTATTCCAATGCAACAACGGTGAAGATGGGCAGGGAGAAGAAATTTACTGAAATGCACAACTGGAATTAGCAGATGAAGGAGGAAAACAATCCATAACCAAGAACCACTGCTTCCCTTTCTTTCTTGCTGCTCTTTGTGTTTCATTTTTAATGCAAGATGAAGCTAAGGAGTTTTCACAACTGAGATCTCACACAGCAGAGAGCTTCCTCTGCAAATGAGTTTTTAAATTTGAAAGATACCTTTGCTTTACAGTAATCTTGCAGAAAGGAGCAGTTTGGTGCAGATGTTTAAGATACCATTTGAAACCAGGTTTTTTATAAAGTTTTTGTCATTTTCTTTCTCCTTCAGTTCAGTTCTTAGAATGCTGTTGCTCTATAAAACAGTTTTCAAACTTTATTTCCTCTTATTGTCTTTCTCTAATATAAAGTGTAAGTGAATAATGAGACATTTTACATCAAAGTATTGCCTTTAAGGGCAAACACTACAGAACTAGTGAAAACCAAATTTTATGGATTAGGCTCTCCTGTGGCAAAACCATTAGAATGACACAGACAATTTATGGAGCTCTAAGACATTCCATATGACTTTTGTTGGGGTTTTTTACTGATGCTTATGTCCTGGGGTTCAAAGGTGAGTTACTGGGATGAAGCTTTGTGCCTTGATTACCTCTTCCCTGAGAAATGCATTTTTACTTTATACTAGAACTGTTTGACACAAAAACAGGTAAATTATTGTTCTGCCCTAAAAGCTTTACAGTTTAAAAAATTATATTGTACTGGAACTTCATATTTCCACTCCTTGTCAGAAAGAATTTTTGTGGAACCACACAACTGCTGGATCCTTGTTTATAGTTTGTGCACTAAATGTCAGCCATTGTGGGAGAGGACTATACTATAAAGCTGTACTGAAATCAGGAGTTTGTCCACCTGCAACAGAGAACATGACCTGTGGCAATACAGAGCATAGCAGACATTCTTTAAATTCTCAGGAGGCTCAGGAGCTTGCCACAAACATGGTTTTGCTTAGAAATTTACAAACCTGTTTTTTTCCTGTAAGATTGCACAAAATGATACAAAGATACTCGAACCTGAGTGATTTTATTTTGGAAGTAATTTATGCCTTCGTCCTGATAAATATTTTATACTTTCCTGTTCCTACAACCACCAAAAATTGAAAAAAACTGCAGGAAAAAGCTCAGTGCACTGTATGTTACTTTGTTCTTCTTTCAGCAAACATAGATAATGTACTACATAGCATTCCACTTGACATATGACAGTTTACTGTCCTATGTACCTTTACTGTACCTGAGAAACGTACTTGAGTATGTTTACTATACCTGAGAGAAATATTTAATCCCCAAATTCTTCTAAAATATTGAAAATTCCATATCCCACCGCAGACCGTGAAGTACTGATCTACCAGAAAACGACAGACACGGGAGCAAACAGCATCACCCTCAAAGTGCTGGAAGAGGATTCCAGAGCCTGTGACCCAGCTCATCGCACTTCACAATGCAGCCTGCAGTAAACTCGGGAGCCTTTGGATTGAGAATGGAGTAAATAAATAATAACAAGACGCGAAGGCCAGCCCTGAGCCCTGCCCACGCGTGCCAGCGGGGCCAAAGCCCTCGGCCCCGGGGCTCTGCCAAGGACACAGGGCCCTGCAAGCCCTCGGTGGCCGGAGCTGCGACGGGGGAAGCGGGGTCCCGGGAAGGGGCTGCGGAGTCCCGGGAAGGAATTGTGGGGTCCCGGGAAGGGGCTGCGGGTCCCAAGTTGGGAAAAAGGACCCGGGAAGGGCCCGGCGGGGCGGCGGTCCTGACCGCTAGGCGGAACGGCAGGCGCGGGCAGGGCGATCCGGCCGGCGGCGGGGCCGGGTGCGCCGGTGCACCAGCGCAGCTGTTGCCGTTCCGCGGGCGGGGCTGCCCGGATCCAAGATGGAGGCGGCGGGCAGAGCGGGGCAGGAGATGAGCCTGGCGGCCCTACGGCGGCACGACCCCTTCATCACCGGCATCGCCGACGTGACCGGCCAGGTCGCGCTCTACAGCTTCAGCCCCAAGGACAACGAGTGGGTGAGTCTGGTGGGCAGGGCCCGGCCGTGCCCGCGCCCCGGCAGCCGCCTGGCCCGGCGCGTCCGCACGGGGCCCGCGCGGGGCTGCGCTCGCCCAGGGGGAACTTTGGGGTTTGGGCGCGTTCCCCCCGCTTGTGTTGGGGTAGCGGAGAGAGGAGAGGAAAAGAGGGGTGAGAGGAGAGGAAGAGGAGGAGGAGGACGAAGAGGGAGAGGAGAGGTGGAGGAAGAGGAGAGGAGGAGGAAGAGGGAGAGGCGAGGCCGTGTGTGCGCTCGGGGAGGCGGCGCCGCTCTCCCTCTGGCCGGGGCAGCGCTGGGGCTGGAGGGCGCTTTGGCTCCTGGTGGCCATTGACTTTTTTTTTAATCGTACTTTGTTGTTGTTGCTCTCGCCTGTTGCACAGAGCCCTTGTTCAGGAAGAGGGGTGTCTAAGAGATGTTAGTGTTCGGCATTGCATTAAAACACGGTTTTGGCTTGACCGCCGGGTTCATCGCGGAGCTGTAAAAATGGGAATACGGCGAACTCTCCGTTGTCGCGTGCAGCGCTGGGGCCGCACGAACTTTCTGCGCTCGTGAGTCGCAAGCCCCTGGTGAGGCTTGCTCTGGAAGCTGGAGCCTGAAACAGAGCCGTGGTCCGTATCGTGCTGTAACAGCAGCTGTGGCTGTTGTTACTGTCCTGGGAGTAAAACTGTGGAACACAACCGATATTTGGAGATTTCCCCGTCAGGCTCAGCATGGGAAGGTTGTGGAACACTGTGTATCAGATCAGCAGATTGAGAGCGTGAGCACAATCTTTTGGAAGTGATTTAACTTCCTAATCTTTCTAGTTCAAAAACAGCTTGTTTCTGAAAGTAGGAGAGCATATTTTTTGACCTGTGATGTCAAACCTTATGGGAAGAAGCATATTGTGAGTCTCTGTAATTAAAACACTGTACGAAGCCTGTATAACTGTGTGAACAAGCACATCCCTGAAGTGTATTTGTTGTCTTTTGTAGGAGAAAACCGACATAGAAGGGACCTTATTTGTGTATAAAAGGTAAGGGTTGGTTTGTTGTTTTGGGTTGGTTTTTTGGGGGAGGGGGAATATAGTGTTGGTGATGTTTGTTTTCCTTCCCTGAGAAAACAAACTCCAGATGGTTTCCTGCAGAACTTCCATAGTCATCATTGCTTACTTGTCCAGCTTTTACCTGCTGTGTACTCATTCAAAAAGAATAAATGCATGTGGATGAATAACTATCAAAAGCCCCTAAAAGTACTGCTGAGAACGCATCAAACTTGAATGCTACATATATATCCACATCAAAAACTAGTTTTTTGAGCTTATTCTATTAATCTGAGAGCATTTGTTAGTGCATTGAGTTTGTTAAACGCTAAGTCTCCCTTTGTTTCCTAAAATCTATGAAGTTGATTATGAAAACAATAGAGATGAGAAATTAAATAATCTGTTCTAATTTACTCCTGGAAAATGGCATCAGTTTTTCTAAATGGATGAAGTTGCCTAAAAGCTGGAGATCTTGTAATGTCTAGTTTGGGGGCTATTTGATTTCCTCAAAACCATGAAAGAAATTTCCAGTTTCCTAGGACAGGTAAAAGGCATGAGGAGGAGAACCAGCACATAAAATCAATCATGAGTTCAAGTTTTTAATTACAGGCAAATAAAGAATCTAAATGAAATAACACTTTCGAAGGTAAGAAATAGAAATAATGCAGACTTAAACCATCCTGAAGCAGATTGGCATAGTCTGGTTGTTACAATATTTTATCCTGGCACTATATAGGGATTTGAGTAACTAGTTCCTGTTACTTTAGCTCCCAGCTTAGAAATACTTAGTGTAAGAAAGTGAACCAAACTACAAAAACTTAAAAAAAAAAACAAAAAACAAAAAAAAAAAAACCAAAAGCAGAAGCTTTCAGTGTCACTAGCTGATGATATCAAACAAGTTCTGTGAGGTGCATTAAGAGACTAATTTCTGATGGTAAGATTTGTTTACCCTGTCCTTGGAAGGTCATGACAGATTTTTGTCATTGATTGTTAGGTAAAGGTGACCACATTGTTACAGAAATCTTCATATTTACCAGCTAGTTGTGTCTGATTCTTGTCCTGCCTTCATTGTGCTGCTTTTGTTGATTATACACCAGCTTACAAGTACAGTTGACTGCTGACAGGACATTCATGCAGCAAGAGAAAACAGACCTAAAACTATCTTGAACTTTCAGTGCTTACTCAGTGTTTTCTTTTTCCATCTGGTGTCCAGCAAAAATCTAGATAATAAAAATTGCTTCACTAAGCAATATAACTCCAAATAATTTAATATGGACTTTCAGGACACTGGGTTAAGTCCTTATTTCCAGAGTCTCCCTTTAGGACATAATTACTGTTTATGGTTCCCCTGTAAGTGTACTTCATGCTATTTAAGACAGCAGCTCTTTCTTATTGTCATGTCTATTTACAGCGAGGTGATGGTGCTGTGTAAGTGGTTTGGTTTCTCTCCTTTAATAAAAAAATTTTAAAATGCCTCAAAACTATCTGATGTCAAGTATTGAATACATTTGCATTTTAATGGTGGACCTGCCCTAGTTTTTTTGAATAGGTTTTTCAGAGGCATATCTTTGATTCAGCAGTTTAACAGTGTAGAACTGTAATTTTAATCCTAATCCTGCTTTGAGGTAAGTGTAGTTTGAAATTGAAATTAGGTGGCATGCCAGGAAATGGCATAGAAAAACAACTGTGAGAGCTTCAGGACTGCCAAAGCTTCACATAATACAGCAGTGGAAATTTGAAGATGAATTCATAACTTGGTTTCAGGAAATTACTTATGTTGATGAAGGTATTAATCCTTGGTTCTGTTTTAATTAAAACAATAGGTCAGCTTCTCCTTACCATGGTTTTACGATAGTGAATCGACTGAATATGCACAACCTGGTTGAACCAGTAAATAAAGATTTGGAGTTTCAGCTCCATGAACCTTTTCTTCTCTACAGAAATGCTAGCCGTGAGTATAACTTTCTCTAATCAAATAAACTTCAGGTTCAGTTTTGTAACCTAGATCACTTCTGATTACTGCAATGTCTGTTTCAAATCTAATGCAATGGGGCAGGTTCCAGTGAAATTTCTGATGATGTTTTCTGTCTACAATGCTAAATTTACTTAAGTAGCTGTGCTATTATATTATTATCACTGCCTGCTTTCAATAAAAAGAGGATATACTACCAAAGTGTAGTACTGCTCTGGTCTTTTAAATTAATGATCTGATAGGTTTAATGTAAACATGTCTCCCTCCTATCAGAATGTCCTGTTGAGTTAAGAGATGGGAACACTGCTTTGGCTGTGCTTCAGTGTACCTAGTAGACCTGTCAAATGTTAATCTCTTCCTCTTTTCTCCTTGGAAGGCCTCTGGGATCTGTGAGAAATAGGATAGATTCCATCATGGTGACAAAGAACAGCCTAAGGCACATGGTTTCCTCTGTTTCATAATCTTAGCAGTCTTCCTTCCATAAGTGTCATGAAGAGGAAAAAGTTAAAACTTGTCAGTAAGTTGAAAAGCCTAGGAGATTAGGGAAGTGACTGGCAAGAAATTGGGAAAAGTACTGTATTGAGTTGGGTGTATAGTAGGTTGCTTGATTTGGAAGGAGGAGGAGCTGTAGGTGGAGGTGGTGGGGATAGGATGGACCTTAAGGTGGCAGGAAAGAATTGCAGCTGTGAGATTGGTGACATAAGGGAAGTAAGAAGTTGATTCATTTATTGGAACTGCTGATGGTATAAGGAAGCAGGAGCTGCTGTGGAATTACCATGGTGTGTGACAGTGACTAGAGGATCACTTCCAAGAAGGAATCAGAGAATCATTTAGGTTGGAAAATACCTTTATGATCATCAACCCAACCATTAACTCAGCACTGTGCAGTCCACCACTAACCCACGTCCCTCAGTGCCACATCTACACAGCTTTTAAATACCTCCAGGGATGGTGGCTCCACCACTGCCCTGGGCAGTCTGTTCCAGGGCTTGACAACACTTTCCATGAAGAAACATTTTCTAAAACCCAATCTAAACCTCAGATGGCACAACTTGAGGCCATTTACTCTTGTCCTATTACTTGTTACTTGGGAGAAGAGACCAGGCACCACCTTGCTACAGCCTCCTTTCAGGTAGTTGTAATAAGAGAAGGTACAGGCTGTGTGTGAGTTCATTAGAAACCCCTAAAGCCAATTGTTTTCCTTTCATTGATGAAAGCTCTCCTTTTCCTCTGGGGCACTAGTGTGTAAGATCTGTGGGAGACTCATGGGATCTAGGATAGAGATGACAAAGAATAGTACAAGGGAGGAATTCATACAAAGGTGAGCAAGGAAAAAATTATAGACTGGATGTGAGAATTGCATTCTGAAGTAATCAAAGGGTTTTTTCCCTCTTATTTCTTTCCCATTGTCATTTTAAAATACTTTGGTCAGAAACTATCCTTTCTTTCATTATCCCATGCTGTCTCCAGTGATTGCAGATGGAAAATGTCCATTGCAATTAGTATGTCATTAGTTATTTTCTCAGGTCCCACAAACAAACTGCAGATGAGTGTTTGTGCCCTCTAATAGTGCCCACTTTGTTCAAATACAAGCTTAAAAGCATTGAAAATGGCATCTAAGCTTTTTATTCCTTATAATTTCCACACCACTAACTCCCTTACATTTTGCATTAAATTGTTTTGTTTTGGATTATTTTCCTTACACAAGGTTTTCCAAATTTTATGTCCTCTGAAAGAGTTAGAAAATAAATTATATGGCTGAATTGTGTTAAAGCTGTTTGCCTCTATTTGCATAGTATTTGTGGATTTGCAGATAAATTTCAACATGTGTATGTTTTATTTGTTTGGGTAGATCAGGGCATTCCTGTCCAAGTTCTCTTCATGCGGAAGGATCTCCACTTCCGCTCAGTTGCCTGCTGGCATGGAAAACCTTTGCATTTTTGGAACTAATTCAAGTCAGAGCTTTAAGCCAGTGGTTAATAGAATGTGTATGTCCAAGGGCTTAATGCTGTGTGTCTCTAATGGCTTAAGGTGAAGTTCTTCTGAGATCCCTTAATGACTGAAAGAGGATGGACTGCTAGTTTGTATAAGGAAAAGCTGCCTCTTACACAACCCTGTGTCTGGTAGAGTGGCTTTTGTTGTGTCCTTGAAGAAATCTGTCATCATTAGAAACCCTTTATGAGTAAGTTGCCCTGTTAAGGTTGCTGAGTGATTGAATTTCTGATTCTGTTTCTTTAGCTTGCAGGTGGGCGATGGCTCAGACTATCCAGTAAAAGCCTAAAATTATGTCAGTAGTGCTGTTTGGCAGAGACAAACATACTTTGTGCCTCTTTAGTTACATTGTAACAGGATCAGTAACAAATAGAGATTTGTGCTTCACCAGGGCATGGTAGAAACAGTAGAAGATGATCAAAGCAAAATTATGTCACCACATATTTGGGGAAGGTTTCATGTCAACAATATTTATAACTGGATGTGATACTACTGTTTTACAAACTTCATGTTTTCACTTTGTTCTGGCATTCTGTCTTGACTTATGTAGATAATAAGGCCAAGTCTGTTCCGTGCAGCAGATCAGACCTCTGGCATTTCTTCCTTCAGCAGCACAAGAGCTGTTCTGAGGACAGTGAGTAACCTACTGCAGTCTGTGCCGAGCTGCTAACAACTTACGTGAGGAACTTTACAAGCAATCTACAAACATTATTTTTGCTTGGCTGGAGGCTGTAAGAATGATTTGCCTGTCATACTAGATCATAATATTTTGGTAGGGTTTTACTGTTCTTTTGTAGATTGATTTCTTCAGATACTCTTACTATACAATGGAATTGTTGGTTTACTGCATATCAGAACTTACTTTGTTAAGCTGTGGACATGAGATACTTTATCCAATTGTACAGAGGCATTTCATACTCTTAGACCAAGACTAGATAATTGCCATTTTATTCTTATGGGAAATTACTGATTTTCACAGCTCTTGGGGAGAGAGCTGTTTTTGCAGGGTGGAGCATGAAGGAAACTTCCATGGACGTTCTGGAAAGAGAACAGACCCAGTGATACAGTACCTTTCAATAGCCTACATTTTGCTGTTCTCCGAGAGAAATGGAAGACACCTGGGTCAATTTGTTATTCATTATTCTGTGAGGTTCCCCTTTTCCCCACCAGATCCAAATCTTAGGTTTTTCATATTTCAGCTTTTAATGGGGAATCTTTCCTCACTGCAGAATTTTTGTTCTCAAAATTATTCTGGCTTCTTGTGGTTCTAGCCTCAAAATAATACCAAACCTGAAAAGTTGGATATAAAGCTGCTCCAAAACTTACACCATTTATTTGTGGGAACAAGACCCTAAAGCAAAGATGATAAGAGGGTGAGACTAAGAAGCTGTGAGAAATTATACCACATGGAGTGGTAAATAGAAAAAAAGGTATTCTTGTTTTCATTGTTATAATGATTTAAAAGAAGCAAATATCTCCAAACATGAACAGATCAAAAAAGTGCCACATTGAAAAGAGTTTGTTTGACTTATTTTAACATTTTAAATTTAGAATTACTCTTAAAAGGTAAAAATTTTAAGATCATACTTAATGTGCCTTTTATTATTTCTTAGTCTGGAATAGGTATTACCAGGTATATTTGATCCTTGTTGAATTTTCCCTCTGGACACATGCACATTCTTTAGAGCATTCAGAGTATTTGTTCATGAAACACTGAATCCCATTGGCCTATTTTTTTTTTAAATAAACTTAAGCTTGTTTTCTCTTGCCTGTTTTGTGGAAAGCATGTTAAACTCTATATTAAAAAATGCATACAATTCAGCCAGTAGCAGTAATAATAGTCTAGTCTGAAGTTCAGTACTTTCCCTTCAATCTGTAATGTGAGAATCTGGAGTTTGCTTAATAATTGAGGAAAATTAGTCAAAGTTTTAAGCAATGGCAAACTTACCTCTTAAAGTCTGCAGGAAAGATTCTTCTGAGCCTCTCTCATTTATAACCTTTCCTTTGTATCGGTGATGTTGGTCTTGATTAAAAGGGTTTTTAATCCAAGCCAGTTCACTTGAGAGGTGTGGCAGAGCAATTTCCATGGCGCTAAAAAGACAGATGTTTGGCATAAAAGTTGAGTTTTAAAATAAATGGTCCTTGTTTGTTGTGGGGTTTTTGTTTGTGGTGGTGTGCTTTTTTCCTTTCTTCTTATTCCTTTCCAAGGTAAGAGTTAGTAAAATAATGGATTTTTGGAGAGGTTTATGCATTTAAGTGGAGAACTCAGTTACAAAGTGCTGTCTTCTGGGCTTGTTGTATTATTGATGAAAACAACTTGTATCCAGAACAGCGAAAGTGAAATGAGTTGCATGAGAAGCGTTTCCAAGAGCTCCTGCCTGTTTTCAAAACTGGTAAGGAAAGTCTCTTGTTATCACACATGTTCCATTAAGTGTAACATATCTCTGTGATTGCTGAGGCTGCCTGGCTCTCCAGCAAGCGCATTAACCCAGTGGTTTAGTCTGAGATAAGAAAGGAGCCTGTTCTTCATATCTTCATAGCAGAAGAAGCAATGCAGGCTGGGGGAGGGGAAGAACAATTGAAAACTGTAAAGAAGTTCTAAAAATACATTGTTTGACCTGAAAGATGGCACTCTAACTGCAAGAGGTTTCCTTCTGTGGTTAGGGTTGCAAAGCAGCAGTCCCTCTCCTTCCATATAATTGTGTCACATGGCAATTAGCTAAAGTGTTCCTGAGCTTGGATGCTGTTTGGCACCTGCTGAATTACTCCATGCTACCGCTTGTGGGATTGTGCTGCGAGATGAATTTGTGAAATGGCCTTAGATATTCAAAACAATGGGAAACAGAGGAACTTTTTCCATTCGTTGTAATGGTTTATAAATCTATGTGGCAGGCTAATACCTACATTGAGGAAATAAATATGAGGAGCATCAGTGAAGATGATACTAGAGCTGACTGACTGAGGAGAGGTGGCATTTCAGCTGACATTGCTACTATATGAAATATGAGCTTTAAGAAGAGCCTTATGTCATTTTGCCTTAAACTCTGTTTGAAGTGTAAAGTGATGCATATATGTGCTTTTCTTTATGGTAGTGAGATTGGGTTGTTTTCCATGGTTACATTATAGGAGGGGTTTCAAAATACAAGTTCTTTTCTTTCAAGAGTTTGAGACTCCAAGTTGTTCTACTTCATTGTATGGCAACATCTAAACTGGACCTGTAAAATGAAACTTTTCTCTCCCTTCTACCAGCCGTTCCAGATAGTTAAGGGAAGTTTTAAACAAATCATCTCTTTGAATGAGTTAAAGATCTATTTGCACAAATGGCTAAACTGCCTTAGGGAAGGGAGTGACAATGTCTGGAGTCTCCAAAACTGGCAGTGCTGATGAGTCCATGTGCACTTCCTCTGGCACACAGTTCCACTTTTAACAGTTTTGCCTTCCTGTGTGTCCCAAGCTTCTTGTTTATGCTCTCTCACGCTCAGATGGCCTTTGGTGAAACTGATGCAGAAACAGGATCAAGGAGCTGGTCTGGACTAAAATGCACCCAGCTGACATAAGGGAGAGGGGCCACTTGGGGTACAGTGGGTTAACAAAGTTATGGAAATGTGAGGGTGTGGATGCTGCCTCTTGCTGCTTACTTAAAATGAGAGCTGAAGTGAAACTACAGTTTGGGGATGCAGCTTCATTTTATGTTGCCAAAGATGAGGCTTCTATTTCACAGTGGCACTTCACTATTCCCGCTCTTAATCCAGATTATAGAAGAGTCCAAGACCTTCCTTTTGGTATTATTCAGCTGTTAGGCTTGAGCAGGAAGTCTTCCATAATCCTTCTGTTCTCTCGAAAGCTCTTTGGTTTTCCATTTCAGTTTTAATCAGGTTTTAATGATTGATGCAGACAATTTTGCAGAGAAGTTGAGTGTTATGTGTTTAGATAAATATGAGTCAGTGTTTCTAACAAAAATGACATATGTCAGAGAAGAATGTAGATAAAGATAATGGATGACTTCTTTTAGTTTTATGGAACCTGATTTGTCTGTGGTACAGGTCACTCATTACTTCAGGGATGTCAAAATGTAGTGTGAATCCTACTGAAAGATTTGCTGCTGATGTTACAAGATGCTGTTACTTGATTGCTAAAGATGCTGCCCTGCATTCAGTGTAGAAAAGCTGGATGGAAAAATGAGTCACTTAATCCAGTGGCTTCTGTTGGATGAAGCTCTTGCAAGAACTTCAGTAGAAAGGTGCCATCAGACATAGGAATGTTCAGCTAATGTTTATTCTGGGTATAGCAAAACAATCACATATTTTAAAAGAGCTGGTAAGAACCAACTCTGTCTTTGCTATAAGTTCACAACTGAAGCTGCACGCGTGTAAGAAAGTGCAGTGTGTATATAAGAAAATATATATCAAATATTAGTAGTAATGCTGTTGGGACACAGACACTTCTGGGGAAGGGAGCTGAACTAGCAGTACATGAGGCCTCTTGGAAAGAGGAAGGTAAACATTCCAGCCTGTACCTGCATTAATGCCTGAGTTTGTTTGTAATCTGCTTTGCATCTTGGTAAAATTGTTAATGTTTTGCAGTGACTCCCTGTGATTGCTTGCCAGTAGTACAAAGTGGAAAAAAGCCTGATGCTCTACACCAAACCGAGATTTGGATCTACTTGTGGTCTTGTCTAGGCCTGTTTCTGACAGAATTGAGTGTGACTTTTATCATTTGTCCCATTAAGATATTATTATAAGTTCCTTATCTTCATTTCTTCAGCAAGTATGCTTTTGAAGCAGCTTTCTCGTCTTGGCAGCTTGTCTGATAATGAAGTCAGGGAAGGGAAAGAGCTTTTCTTCAGTGCTAAAATATGAGCTCCTTCTTTAGTCATGGAACAAACTGGAAATTTTGTAGGTTTCTATGCAGCAGAAAAATCCAGTTGTATCAAACTGCAAAGTTTAATAAAAGCATTTCATAAGCGTTGGCTACGTGTATAAAATGCTTTTTTATTGGCTTGTATGTTTTGTGCATTGATTTCTTTGTTTATGGCTTGAAAAGCTTTGTTATCTGTTACTTAAGCTGGAACCCCTAAAGAAACAAACACCAAAACTAATACAGCTGTTATTTAATAAAAGAAAGAGAAGCCAAGAATTTCAGCTTGTTGTAGGATATTTTGTATGTTCTAGAAATGAGTGACTTCTTGAGGATTTTGGCCCAACAAAGTACACCTGGGATAAGTCGAAGGGCCAGAGGAAGTTTGGTAAATAATTGCCCTCTTCGCCATGGCTTGACATAATTTTGACTGGGCTTTGATTGAGGATTTTGAGAAGGAAAAAAAGGATTTCACTGTGAAATAAAAATTACCTCTGTCTAGAAACGGTTGAATTTTTTTTTTAAAACATTCCTTTCCTTCACTTTAAGTGTTTTTATAATCAGTGATTTCAGCTACATAAAATCATTGCCATATGAACTGAAGTATAAAGATGAGTTTTGAAAGGCTGAAAGCATTGTTTTCAGAAATTAAAATACTTTAATGGTAACATATGTGAAGTGTTGCCTTTGACATTCTTGCACTTTATGCATTTACAAACTTCATAGGTGAACTAAGATTTAAAATAATCTGCTTTGTGGGCAGGATTCAGTACAATTCTGAAACAAGTTTTTGTAGTATTGGTCCAGCTGTGGGGGCAGTGATGAGATGAGCTAAAGGTGTGTGGGTAAAGGCCCCTCAGAAGGATTGCTGGACAAGAAGCAGCTCATGGCACTACTGATGAAGTTTCTCCCTCTGATGGAGGCTCAGTGGTCGAGCTCCAGCTCTGCAAACTTTCAATGGAATTTTACTTATTCTGAAAGCCAGAATGAGGCTGAGTGTCTTGCTGAGCTGGAACCCTTTTGCTCTCATTGCTTTGTCCTTGATACCTTCAAAGAGCAGGGGTCACTATGAATCCAGTTTTAAACTGTTCCATGAATGTGACAGTGTGATGGGAACTTTGGTACTGCTTCCTTCTGGAGAGGGAACCTTCCAGAGAGACTCTGACTGAGCTGTTGTACTGTAATTCAAATGTTAATGTTGGTCTTCAAATTTGTCACATTTAAAAATCAGTGGGTTTTTAAAATGGATATTCCTTGGTGTAGTTTAAATGATTGAGTCAGTAATTCAGAAAAGGAGGTTGCAACTGTAGTGAGTAATCTGCTGGTTAAAACTTCATTTTCTTGCCACTTTTATTTACAAACAGTATCAAGATTCTGTGGCTCTTCCATTTAATCTGCCCAAAGTTGTATTTATGTTTGCACGTCTTATTTCTGATTACTTTATAAGTAGTAGGTGGTGACAAAATATTTCAGTGGAAATTGATGGAAATTCATATGTTGCAGATCTAATGGACCTCTAGTTTTTTTTCCTTTTTTTTGTCTTACACTTGCTTTTTTTTCTTGTTTTCCAGTGTCAATTTACAGTATTTGGTTTTATGACAAAAACGACTGTCATCGAATAGCAAAACTCATGGCTAAGTAAGTACTGGAGCCTTATTACTCTGTAAGCCTTTTAGAACTTATTAAATGTTCTCAATTAATTATTATATGTTCTTAATTATTAATCTCCTAAAATGGAAGAATATAATTCTTGCTCATACAAGTTATTTTTAATGATGAAAATTATAGTTTTATTTTTTAAAAAACTGCAACATTAAAATTCTCAGTTAAGTCATAAAAAATGAGTTGAAGTATTAGTTGGCATTCTCCAAAGAAAAAGCAAGTATGAGTGCTGTTTATTATTTTACATTCTTTTTTGTATGGGGATGCTGGTAAATGATTTTCTAATGCACAAAGTGTGAGGAAATAAATGATGGCTGGAGTTTTTTGGTTGGTTTTGTCGTGAGCTATTTTTTTGTTTGGGTTTTTTAAGACTTAGTTATTATTCCTGACTATAGGGAAGAGATTGGAGAATAGTAGAACTAGGTAGAATCTTCTAGAGTTTTAGTGGGTTTAGGAGAATAAGCAAAACTGTGAAATAGTAAGAACTTGGTTTTGCTAATTTCTGGATTTTTTGGTAGTTACTCTTACTAAAATGCAAAGTGTAGATGTACTGCCCAGGGTATGTTCTCATCCCTCGCTCTCAGTTTTGCTCCTCTTCACTATCGCACTGCTTTCCTGAACCCTCTTATCTATTGCCTGCCTTAAGCAGCAGGTCCTGGCTTGCCAGTCAGGCCGTCTTGAAGATTTGCACAATTTAAATACATGGAAACATATAATATTTAATTACATTAAAACTAGTCACAACATAGACATTTTAAGCTGAATTCTAATGTAGGGGGCTTGGTGTGGGTAATTTTTGCTTTTTTTTTTATTTCTCACAGAAGCAGTGAGAGGCAACACAAATGACAGACATTGATATCAAGATCTCTTTCTTAATTCTTTTTATTTTTTCTCATCCTGATAACCCCATTTCCCCCTTCTCTTTTTTACTTCCCAGTTATGTTGGACTTCTTACTGTTATTTGGTGTGTCTGTATCTAAGGATTAACTATAAGGAGTAATGGAAAACAATTGTGTGAAACTGACTCTTGGATGTTGTTACCAAAACAAATAACAAAACACCTATTGCCTCTCCTCTTTATAAACAGAGCACCAGAAGGACATGGCTTCCTCTTTTTAATGCACCTTTTGATGTAAAATCATTAGCTTAATGTTTGCAGTGTGAGAGAGAGTCAAGCCCTTCAAACTCTACCATATTCTTATTCTGTCACACACAAATACAGGGCAGATCTAAGTCTCAGACAGCAAAACTTGAGTCCATTTGATGTTAGACTGGTCTGGTCACTGTAGCACAAATGATGGCCTACAGATACTTCAGGAATCTTAAAAACTGTGATGAGGTAACAGAGCAGTCTAGCCATGGCAAGCAGTCCCTAAAGCACATTTATCCTTTTGGCTGGATTACAATATTTACATTTCCTTCCAAGAGAGTTAATTTTATTCCATAGTTTTTTGTCTTTGGGGTGGAAATTTGGATTTGCCTTTAACGTTTTGTTAAGGTGGAGTTTTTCTTAATGACTGATAGGAAAGAGTGCTGCCATTACAGTACCTCAGCACTTTAAAAACATAACCATAAAAGGTTTCAAGGAGATTTGCATTCTCTTCCCTGCATTTGACTTGACCTTATTGTGCCAGACTGAGTTAACAAGATTGCAGGCCATCCATTTATGTTTTGGTGGCTTATCTTTGAAAAGAAAAGTAAATTAGGCTTTGTAATCACAGACTTCACTTCTCACGTTCTCTCCCTCCCCCTGCCCTTCTGTGAGGTTGTGCCAGGTATATTTTTAATGCTATAACTGCAGATATTCTTCAACAAACTGTCACAGCAGCTACTGTGTCCCTGAAGGAATGTGTGCCTCTTCTACTATCTGATACAATGGAAAGAAACAGCAGGCCTTGCTTAAAAAAGATTTAATCCTGGATTGCACACAGAGCATGCTCAGTGTACAGATTTGCATTAGTTGGCATTTTTTCCCCAGGAATGGTATTTAAGTATTTGATTTACAGAATTATTTTTTTAAGAGTTCTAGAATTTTCTGAAATGAAAAATTTCATGGGAGTCATCAAATTCCTGATTTCAGAAACAATTAATTTGTGTCAAGTTAAGATGATTGACTGAGGGATGACCTTTCTAGAAGTAGGAGAGAAACTGGAGGGCTTCAAATATTTGAGAAAACTACTGCATTCCGACCTATAAGTTTGTAGGGGGGGTTATTTTAACTTAGTTTATGAGCTTGTTTTACCCTGTTTCAATAGTCAGACCCAAAGGTGGCTTCTGGGATACAGACAGCAGAGCAGAATTGGGAAAGTATCTCAGAATTCTGGGGATATAGTTTCATGTTTTATTCCATCACCGCCATTGAAATGTAACCTGCACAAGACAGAAGATGGAGTTTGAGCTATTAGACAATTACCTAGATGAAAAGGGAATTTGTTATTCTTCAAAAAAAAAGTAAGCTTTAAAAAGGTAACAAACACTTTATAATGAACAAGAGAAAAATATTATGAACTGTTTTTCAGAAATGTTTATGAAACATTTCTGTGGAATGGATGCACTCCTTGAAGATGTTTTGCTGTGAGAGCAGTGAGTACTGTTTTCATGGGACAATGTTTTATTGAAACCTTCTGGGCCAGCTTAATAAGGCAGAAGGAGAGTCTCCGAAGTGAAGCCTTTGCTTTGCCTGCCAGGCAGCACATGTATGATTTCAGTTGCCCAGAATCTTCCCTTTAACTGAAGCATTTCTTTTTTCTTATACAATTATGCTGGCCCTTAAAATCTCAGGAAAGCATTCTGATTCTCTTACCTTGCTCTTTCCCATCATTAGTTTTGGAGTTAAGTTTAGAGAGGTCCTAAGCCAGGACTGGGTGACCACATGAGGTGCTAGAACAAAATGTTCTCTCAGGATGTCACCATAGAAACACTTGTGGAATATTGAGCTGCTTCGTCCAAACAAGCACCTGCTGCAGTTCTTGGTTTACGTTGGTCTCCCTATTGTGAGTTAGCTTTGCAGGTGACTGCTGCTTACAGAGAAGGCTGGAAATAATCAGAGGCTGCTTAAATAACCAGCTTGTATGATTAAAGATTCTGAAAGCAACATCAAATTGTTAAAAGCCAAATCTAACCCTTTTTCGACTAAACACAATTAAACCCTAGTGAAGTAAAGAAGCTTGGTTGCTAGAAAACTGGGAAGAAACTTCCAAAACCTGAACTGTTGTTTTCTTCAGAAATGTCAACACAGAGGTGCATATAAATAATTACAGTCTATAAAATCTAGAGTTTGTCCTGAATCCTGACTGACCCAAAGAAACTGGAGGCTGGAATGATTGAGACTTTCTGTGATTGTTGTGGTGGCACCTCTTGGCTTCCCCCCTCAGCCGTCAGTTCCACAGCATGAGAGTTCTCAAGTGACATGCCAGCTCCAGAGCTCTGCCCTGTTTACAGTGCTTGTTTTTTCTTAACATATTTGATTAATGCAGGCTTAAAAAAGAAGGGATTACAGGCTGGTGTGTGTTTATTTCAAGAGGATAAGCTTCAGCTCATTGCACAGCCATGTATATCTTGTGAACTGCATATGGATTAGGAGTATATGCTGCTTTTACTTTTATTAATGAAATGACCAGGTGCACATCATCTTCTTGCATCTCTCACCTGTCCTTCAAATTGAAGGTTTTGGATACTTGAGGCAGGCACGAGTGGAGTAGAAGTAGTGAATGAACTGTAGGAAGCAGAGGCCAGAGGAAATGCAGGTAATTGGAATGGCTACAAGGAGCTTGAGAAGGAAATGGTTTGCTGTTCTTTCCGGAGCCTTAGGTGGGGGTGTGAGGGGTAACGTTCTCTAAGTCCTCTTGCAGACTAATTCCAGAGACATCTGATGTGAGCCAGCTCTCTTCTTTCCCACTGTCTCTGTTTGTTGCATAATGATAGGCCTCGTCCTAAACTAGAGCTGTTTGGTAATAGATTTTGTTGGATGACATGGCTTGACTTGACTAAATATGGAAAATGCATGTTAGGAAGTCAAGAGTGAAAACTGTACCTTAGCCTATGGTATAATACATGTGCTTTTTGTGTATCACATGCTTGGATGTCCACATATTTCCTTGTAAAAATGTCTAAACATGAGTTTTATAGAAGTAGTGTTTACCGTAGTGTTTGTGAGAGACAGACCAGTGCTCTGTGAACAGGAGATAAATCGTCCAGACCATTTGACAATTTGACTTACATAAACGCTGTAGCAAATGAAAACTTGTGTAACTTTGGTCAGCTATGCGTTAGGCTTTTGTTCAGGCAGAAAAATGGGTTAATGTGCTGGGAGTACAGTTTTCTTTACTGCTTTTTGCGAGATGTTAACTCTGGTTAAATTTTTAAATCTTATTTCTCTTTTCCTGTTACAGAGTGGTTGAACAAGAAGCTCAGAGGTCGCAGCAAGTTTCCCAGGACAGAAAAAGTCCCAGCAGGACCAATGGGTGCAATGAAAACAGGCCCATTGACATCCTGGAAATGCTTAGTAAAGCCAAGGATGAATATGAACGAGTAAGTTAATGTATCTTTTCTGGAAACCAGTTTTTAGCACATCAGCTGTGCTTTGTTTAAAGGGTGGGCAGTCTCTGCAATAGTTTCAGTAGCCTTGTTTTCAGACTGATTGTCTGAAATGTGTTGTTCCCTCCCTCAGGACCACTGTACTAGGAAATATTCTCTGGTTTCAGGCAAGATGGATTGAATCCTGGTCATGTGGTCCCACTTGAAGTGTAGCAGGGTAGACCCATTTTACAATGATTTCTCCTGCTGTGACAAAATTTTGTTTCTGGGAATAGCAAGTAAAAATTGTCCCCAATAGCATCTGTCTCTTCTTAGTCTCAAAAGATGTCTTGTGGTATTAGAGACTGAGTCATTCAGTACATTTGTAGACTCTATGAAGCATATTTCTTAATAGCTGTAGACTAAATGTAACAATACTGTTCCCTTGTCTTTCTGTTACCCAGTTTATTACTTCTGTCCTGTCTACTATTTCTCCTTTTAATAAATTAATTCATCTCAGAGGGAGAAGTCTGTTATCCTTTGCCAGTGCTAAATTCACAAGGTTACATATGAGGAATGTTAGTTCTCCTAGGGAAGAATTACTTTATGTAGTTGTGAGGACCAAATTCATACATGCAGGATGAATATAAAGGTAACGTGTGGGTGATCCAAAAATGGAAACAGAGATTCTGAACACGTCTCTTTCCCTGTATAATAATACAGGAATGTGCCATAGTAAAGCAGTGTGTGAGTATTGCGTTGCAGAGCCTTGGTGTGGCTTCTGTGGCTGTGCTGGTGGGAGAAAAGTGAGCACATTGTACAGTGCCTGATTCCTTCCAGGAGCTGCTTGTGCAGTGGAGTTCCTTTGAGTAGTTGGGATTTGAGTCTTTGTGGGATTCTAGATGGTCACAGTACAATGTGGGAGGAGGAGAAAAGTGTAAGCATGTGGATTAAACCTCATCACTGTCTGATATGCATTGAGGTCGGGTCAATGTGACAAGCAATACAGTATCTTTGACCCAGGCTAGGAACTAATTTCTGGAAATCACCTATATGTTCTTTAAATACTTTAAAATACAGATAAAAAAAAAATCTGAGTGTATGTGTATCAGTGCTATTTGGGGAGAAGGTGTCTCTGAAGGCCACTGTGGAAGTAGCAGCTTTTGTGAGATTACAGAAGGAAACATCACGACCTGCATGGTTCATCTTTCAGTGGTGTATCAATTTAGACAGATTTGAAGAAATTGAAGTCTTTTTGCAAAGAAGGGGAAAAACCCATACCACAAGAATGCACTGCTTTGGTAGTGCCCTCCTGGGTGTGATGAAGCCTTTCTCCCTCTTTGTCCTTGCAGTACTGGGTAAAACATTTCCAGCAGATGGCTGTTGGATGGCTTGAGATATTCCAGCTTCTCTTCTAATTTTCAGATCTTTTTCATGTGAAAATACTGAAAAGCTTTTGCTAAAAACAATGTTCCTGAACATCATGGATGAACCTCTTTAGACGAAGTAAAATTCTGATAAACAGGAACTGGTATGCAGGTATTTTAGTGGACAATCAACACCTATGTTGCAATAATACAAGAGTGAAATAGGCAGGGCATGGGTTACAGCAGAGCTACTTTAAAACAGGGGGTTGGGGATGTATCTTAATTTCCTCTTGTTGTTGTATATATGTGTGTTAGTTTCTTGGTATTTTTAGAACACCGGTGAAGCTGGAATAATTACTTCATTTCTTTTTTGTGTGTACATGAACAGTAAAAGATCCTGTTCATGGTGATCCCATCAGAGCCTGCTGTGATTGTAGTTGTGTACAGTTGTCAGAAAAGCAGAATTCAACAATGTTGATCATGTTTCAAGCAAATGTCTTTGGAGAATGTTCTGTCAACCACCTCAGCTTTAGCAACAAACCCCTGGCACATGAATTGTGGAACTCCTTGTAGCCAATGTGTGCCTATGTTAACTTGATGAAGTAACCAACTTGTTTGAAAGATGGCTTCTTGGAGACCTTTCCTGTCTTAATTCTTTTTGAATAATTTTATGGCACTTGGTAATTATGCATGAATTTGTATTTAGGAGCAGAAAGTACTTATCTGCCTGGTACATTCCAGATGGATCATACAGTAATCCTTGTGTGCAGCCCACATGAGATTGGCAGAGTGTCAGCATGAGAAGGGGGCAGAGGGAGTGAAAAAGAGATTTATGAAGGTCTGAGTGATTTAATCTAGGATTCCAAATCAGCTTAATCCTTCAAGTACACACTACATCAAGCCCATATGTGAAAATGAATGAACTCTGAGATTTTTTTTTTAATGAAGTGAATGGATGCTTTTTATAGTGTGGTTTTGTGTGTGTATTTCAGTATGAGCAGGGAAACATACTGCAGCTTATCCTCTAGTGAAAAGAAAACTCTGCCTTTCCTGATTTTATAACTAAAAGCCCTCGAGCATTTCAGGCACAAAGAGTTTTGACCTTCAAGTTAGTGGCTAAAAGTCAGAAAGATAGGAGAGTCTGCTTCTCTCCTCTGTCCTTAAATCACAATATAAAGCATTGATATTGTATTTATTGCTTTCAATTAGAATTTGAATACAAAAGAATAAAGCTCAGATTACTTTTTAATCTTTTGCTAGGAAGTTTAACCCACATTTTACAGTTTTGGGTAAGATACCAGAGCAATCGTCATGTTGTGCCAATGGTTGAGCTCTATCACATGCATAACGTGCCATTTATGCATTGGAAGCTGGGTTATTCTACAGTCTGGGTTTTTTCACTGGTGATTTTAATGATAATACAATGTCTATATTTGTTTATGTTTATTAAAGATTAAATTCAACTTCATATGTGAACATAGTGTGTTATAATGCAACTCTCTTGCCTGGTTTTGTCTTGTTCGAAGACAACCAAATTAACACCTGAGAATAAATGTAGATGGTTGGTCAAATCTGGTGGAAATAAGTCGGAGACAAATTCTCTTTCCAGCCACTTAGAGTGATTTGTCAGGATTTTTTTTATTAAGTAGTTCTAGTTTGGGTTCCTGATTTAATGAAGTGTAACAAATTTCTCTGTTAGCAGCCAATGCAGATAAGAGGGTGTGAAAAGCTCACCTTTAATTTCTTCATTTCATTTTCTTTGAACGTTATCATTTTCTTTCTTGGTGAAAAAGTATAAAGCCAGTTGTATTTTCATTTTGTCTCATAATAACAAATAGTAAAAGCTTTATGAGTGCATACCAGATTCTGGATGTCTTGGTACAATTTTTATTTCCTAAGATATCTGAATTCCACAGTGTCTTACAAAAGTCAGTGCTTTGTCCATCATCTGTATTTCAGTCCAAGTGCCATGTACACAGGACTGTATAGTGGGTAAATGTAGACTGAAACTCATGTATTTATATTAATTTTTTTTTTTCATTTTTTTCCCCCTCAGAATCAGATTAGTGACCTAAGTATTATATCAAGTTCTGGAATGCAACAGAATTCAAATCCTCCAAAGCCAGAAAGCACAGAGCCTTCAGAACAAAAGCCTTCATTACAAGTGCAAGAGCAGGTACGTTTCATCCAACCCTAAATAAAAGGGTTTTTTCATTTAGTATTTGTTTTGGTACCAAAATTGATTTTTTTCTTAAGATGCCTCCTGTATTTTCTCAATGTATTATCACTTTAAACAAACAAATTAGTTTTCAAGACTTTTAGGATCCTAAATTCTTGTTTTTGACTTAGCATTTTAAAAATAAGAGGCTATGTCCACACTACTGTGACTATCCATGCTTAAATGGGCCAGCTTGGCATCTGGAAGAAGTCAGTCCGTGGTAGTTTGTGGGATGACTTGGAGAGACAGGAAGCAAGAAAAGATGACCATGGCCCAGTGGCCTGAGGTGTTCACTCAGGAGCTCAAGCCCTGATCTTGTGTCTCAGACATTTACTGATGCTTGGTCTGTGCTGCCTTCAAAGCCACGGCTGTGGTCCTGCACAAGGAAGCTGTGGCTTCATGCAAGACTTTTTAGAGATAGTTTTAGGAAAAAAAAGTGAATTGTGCAGTAAGTGAATTCCCTTCACTTCCACGGAAGTGCCGTGGGCCTGCTTGCAGTGCCACCCAGTGGGCACGGGCTGGGCAGTGCTGGTGCTCCTCGGAAGTGCCCCGTGGGGAGCTCCTCTCCCTGCCACGCTGCTCTGGGGTGTTTCTGATGCAATAAATCACCGTGCCTGAGAAATGAAACCCCCGAGGAAAATGTGGGCAACGTGGCACTTAGTACTTGTAAACAAAATAGGTCCTTTCTAGTTTGTAATAGCAGTAGTTTCTAGTTTGGATTAGGGAGGGGGCTGGGCAGCAGGAGTCTGGTTTAGGGGTGGGGTAGTACCAGTTAATGAATTAAAGTGAGGGGTGGGGAGTTTGCTGGGATTATTTTCTATCACAGCCCTTCCAGCCCCTCAGCAGCACCTCTGGTTTTGGGTCAGTGGTGGAGTGACCCCTGGCAGCCAGCTCTGTTTGCTGCATACTATGTCTGGAGACCTGGCACCAGGGTTTGCTTTCAGAACATGTATTTTCTTTGGGTCATTCCATGTAGACTGAAATTCCATCAGCTGAAATGCTCTACCTGACAGTGCATGGAATTGCAGAACAGGAATCAATTAACTAGTAAAGGAAAAATTGGAAAAATAAGATTATAACAAACTGCTCTGAAGTAATTAAAGGGAAAGTTGATTTATAGAACATGTAAAATGTCGTACTTTTAACTCTGTTGAGCTATTTAAAATATTAGCTGCAGAGATATTGGAAAAAATTAATCGAGTAACATAAGTGATAGTTCTGTGAAGCTGGTTATTGGGTTCAAATATATCTCAAATGTGTTGGTTCTAAGCCACATTTTTAGTAACATGGACAACTGATAGACTACTGGAAAAACATTCCATTTCAACTATAAAAGTACATTTTTCATCTAATTAAAACAGATGACCAATGAAATCAAAAAATAGCATGCATATGATAAGTACAGTGAGATTGCTAAATTTCCTCCAAAATGTCACACTTGCATGTTGATTAACTTCATCTCATGCTAAAGTTACCACTCATTTGGGAATAAAATAGCATATCTTCTCTATGATATTGTGTAGTTAAGTGTCATATCTTGGCAACTCAAAATCAGTTGTATCATGAAATGCTTTTGTGCCAGCAATCAGCAAAACTGAACCAGAACACTAATACTGAACCATGAATTATCAGAGCTGGGCCTATAAAGCTTAACTTATCTGAAATCATTTTTGGACAAACCCTCTGAGCAGCAGCAGCACTCTATTCCTATCAGATAAAGTGATCTTGTGGCCTTTTTGCAGCCTCTGATGATAAAGGTCTTCATAAACACACTGAGTTGATGATATGCTCAAAGTACACCTTAACCAGAGATAGACAAGGCAAAAGAGGTGCTTTATACTTCATGCTGGAAACTAACTTGATGTTTGAGGCTACCCAGTCTGACTTGAATCAGAGCATGGTAGAGATTTCAGTTTATTACTTGACTATTGTAATGTATTAATAAAGGAAAGCTGGTCAATTCATCATACTGAAGTAAGCAGCTGAGCTTGAAATGATCTGGAACAGTGATTTTTTTTTTTTTCTTAATGGAATTTTTATGGCTGAAGGACGGGTCTCCAGAACAGTAAGATTAGTGGAAAAAAGTAAGAATAAGAACAACTTTCTAGGAAAATATTCCTAACATAATTAACAAGGTTTATAAACTATAGAATGTCCCACCCCAAAATGAAAGGGTGCCAGGCTTTAACTAGCTGAAATTGAGTAATGGTGACAGTAGAGATGAGTAACCTGGGCAAAAGACAGTGGCTCAAGGGGTTTTGGTTGGGCTGTTTGTGTGGCACCTGTGCTGCTGTGCCTTGGCTGCTGTTCTCTCTGCTAGGGAAATCAGAGCCTAGCAAGCAGAGCAATGTCATGGTGAGATAGTTGTCATTGTGAAGTAGCATCTTTGTTTAGACATACCATCAGAATACACTGGAATTGTGCTGCAGGCCATTCAGTCTCCTGAACAGAATGTTGTATTTCAGTCCAGCTGTTTTACATAACTTCTAGTCCTGTGCAACCTCAAAAAAAAAAAAAGAGAAAATTTGGAGATTGCTAGTGTTAATAGCTGTGTCTTTCCTCTTTAGTGAAAAACATTTAAAAATATTTTCAGCAAAATAGTAGAAGATGATATCCTTAAAACCATATTTTTCTAACAATGTCAGTGGTGTAGGCTAGATGTATATTTTTGAGAGAGACTAAAGGACTGGTAGATGTAACTGTATACATGTACACACTTTTTAAGGAGATACATGTTTAGGTTTGTATAAATTTCTTATCTCTTGTAACATCTACTGCACTGTTAAGGAAAAAGGCAAGGAAAACTGTCTAGGCATGTACTGCTAGTTAGCTGTGCAGCTTCTGGTTTCCATGTTCCTTTCCCATCTCTTAGACCATTTAACTATTTCCAACTCTGTAAATTCTCTGAGGATTTTTTTCAACATGTGCCTTTCCCCCCTCCACTTCCCTACAGTGCCTTGTGTAGTTAGAGCTGATGGATGATGGCAGGTGCCATGTTCCTGACTCAATCCATAGCCTTCCCCCTTCCTGACTACTAGTGCACAGACATCCTGAGATGGCTGCATAAAACCCCATATATAGCCAGGATGTTCCTCATAAATTAAATGAATTCCAAAATTCCTGAATTGGGCACCCTTGATACCCAGACTGTATTTTATGTGCATTTGACCTAGTTGTCTCTCATAGTTTCCTTGCATTTGTAATAGACTGTGTGGGCTGCACAGTGCTGTGTCTAGTTCCAAACTGAAATTTTCCTTCTCCCTTCTTTTTAGCCATTTCAGTCAAGGCAGAAGCACCTGACTTTGGAGGAACTGTTTGGAACCTCTGTACAAAAGGAACAGGCTGCAGCTCCATATCCCAACGCAGAGAGAATGGAGAAGCTGCAGACAGACACATCTGCCAGAGAGCAGCACAGTTTGCTTTTGCCTTTTTCCTTTGACCAGTCACCAGTAATGCAACAATCCCTGGGGAAATCTGAAAGTCCAAGCGTTAAAAGCAGTGCCAATCAACAGGACTGTTTAACACCTATGATAATACCTCCAGCTTCAGTTTCCCAGCCTGATATGAAAAATGTTTCAAGCTATTCAGTTAGTTTAAGCCCTGTTCTTAATTCAGCCTCGACAATGGAAGCTGCCCCTGCTCAGATGCTTCCTGGCCTCAAACAAAGCAACAGTATAATGCAAGTTATGCAGCAAGCTGCCAAGCCTGTATCCCCACTGGTGAATCAGCCGCCATCTGAAGTGAACCACGCTCCACAGAATCTAATGGCTGGCCAAAGCCAGCTCATAGCACCCTTGACAACAGCAAACACAGGGACTGGCTCAAATGCATCTCATACAAGTGTTGATCTTCTCCAGAAACTCAGGTTGACCCCACAGCATGACCAAACACAACAGCAGTCTCTTGCTAAGACTCCCTTAACACCAAACATCTCTTCATCAGTTGGCCAACTTGCAACGCCAGAAAGCTTCAAAGAATCCCACAGTAAGCCTTCAGCCTTGAACAGCAAGATAATCCCTCCCCTTCAGGTATTCTGTGGGCTTTGATATCCATGAAGCTTTAGACTATATGTATTTTTCCCTTGAAAAATGTGCTGTTTTATATTATCCATTTGAAGATAATGAAGAATTTCCACTGTGTGATATTGATTGAATGGCTAGGTCAGAAATCCAGTTCCATTAGTTTTGAATCATTAGCATCTGCTGTCAGTGACAGACCTGTCTGTAGAGGAGGAGGTTTTTCAAACTGCTGCTGTTAGTGGGTGAATAAGATTTCCTCTGTACTTGCATCAGAAAAGTACTGCTCAGAGCTGAGGGTCTGAGAAGGGAAAGGAGGTTACAGGCTGAGCAGTGTCATGAGAGTTGATGTGGTGAAAGTCTAGCCTGTACCTTATTTGAATGTATACAATTAACAATTGACTTTTTCTGATTATTTTGCTTTGAATGTTTTTTACTCCTTTAATTTTGACCCACTTATGCTGGGGGTACTTGTGGGCTACATTGAGGTACGGCTTCATAGGTTTGCCATCATATTGAAAGCATAAAACATAAATTCAGATTTTTCCTCTTTTGCCATCTTCCCATTGATTATATCAGTTTTACAAAATTGATCGAATTATATCTAAAATCTGCTGAAATTTGCATTTTTATGGCTTTCTTAAAAACAGAGAACTCCCTCTGGAAATTGAGCTGTGGATGGTAACTTGGGAATTTTGCTTTTTTTTTTCCTTAACTCAGACTGTACAACAAAACAAGGAATCAGAAGTATTTCCACAGCCGAAAACTTTGTCTAAAGCAAGTCAAGTAAGTGGATAAGTACCTCTGCTAATTGTTCATTGGTTTTCTTAGAGGAAAAAAAACCAGCTGCAGTACACAGTTGATATCTCAAATAGTCACTGACCATATTTAAAGAGCTGTTACTAAACAGAACTGCACTGGAGAAAGGGGGAGCTCCTGTCAATGCACTGTTCTTGTACAGTCCCTCTTCTTGTTAGTTCTAATGCAGAAATGAAACACACTTGGATTTGCAGCCCTCAGCTGAGTTTGCAGCATTTGAACTGGGGTTTTTTGTGTTGCAAGTAGGGAGTACTAATGCCACAATGTTGTAGCCATCTCTTATTAGCCTTGGTCCAACCTTAAGCACCCCAGGGGTTTCAAATGCAATCCTTCCCTTACTGTTTCTGTTTTCCTGAGATACCTTGTATTTTATGAAAAGATAGAAAGCAGGAAAAATTGAACGTGGAGGGAGAAAAGAATAACAAGCAATTGTTACTGCAAAACTTGTAGTAGCAAGTTTTAGCCATCTTAAAACAGATTTAAGATTCTTAGAACTGCCTTGAGTAACAGTTTAAAATAATGTCAATTTTAAGTTTCAGGTTGCAGTTACAAAATAACTGGTTATAGACAAGTGTTCAAGAATTGGTTGTAATTACCTTTTTGTTATGTATTCATTTTAGGACACCATCTGTGTTTGAATTCTCCTTTTCCCTTATGCACCCACTCCTTTTTCAGATCTCTTGCCTCATTCTTGTCAAGCTTGCTCTCCATGAAAGCAGTTTTAGTAGCGTGCCCAGATCTGATTGTGAAGGCAGAAAAATGGCCCTACTTGAAGTAAAATGCTCGTTTAGCTACTGGCCTGCTGTAAGATAAGCTCTGCAGTCTGTTCATGACACAGTTAGTAAATAATTACCTAATTAAAAGCATTTTATATGGATTTGGGAATTTTAAGAAACATGTGCATGTTGTATAGTAAAGTGTCAGTTTAAATACATTGTCTTCAGCTGAAATCCCACGCTGTGAGTCTTCACAGTTTTGACTACAAGAAAATCAATTTTCTAGTTCTGCTGTTGTTGATGCCATTATATACACATTAACTTTAGATGGCTTTGGAGGGCTTTTTCCTGTGGAGATCATTGGTTGTGCAAGGGGAACTCTTTCTGCTGACATATCAAATGGCTTTACATATCATATTTAGTGTTGATTTTCTTTGGAGTGAGATTGCCCTGTTTGTTTCCCTATTTTTTTTCACCATGTTGGTCATCGTGGAAGCCTGAACAAGACATAGATATCATCCTGACTAACAATTGCAGTTGTCAGGAGATGTCAGAGTTACTCAAAGTGGACACTTATTTGTGTCCAGTTGATGCAAATGTAATAGTCTTATAAAAATGTGCAATTTATGTTTAAAAGGAAAAGTGGTTAAGGCTGTGTGTGGGTTTTTGTAATGAGATGGAGACAGACCTGTGGAATGATGAGGTGGGAAGATGGTCCTCAAAATATTTCCATCCCACATCCCCCCAAGGGAAAACAGAATGAGAATATTTCAATGTACTCCCATACTTTAATTATTATTCCACAGTCTCTTTAAATATGTTTGAGGTGCACTTGAAATTTTAAGTAAAGTATTTGTGGGAGACCATAGAAGTGAGGGTGCAGAAAGCAGGACTGGTCTTTCTGAAAGCTCCCGAGGAAAATAATAATTTGCAAAACAGCTACAGGCTCCCTTGATTATTTAGGTGAAAAGCTCCACTTTTGCTGTGTGTGTTATGTTCCAAAAATTCTGGAAGGTAGCAACCACCTGAATAGGAAAGAGTCTGCATACAAGAATGTTCAAGGCTGCTACCTTTGTCAGCTTTGAAAATGAGACGTACTGTTGATACTAATCTTCATAGGAAGATATTTCTTCATTAAAAGGAACTATTCTGCAATATCTGATTGAATAATTGTGGCTACAATTTATTTCATTTTCTTTATGCTCATCTCTCCAGCCTTTACAGCATCATTCATTCTTACTGTACACAGTGCTTATTAATTTCCTGTTCTTCTACAGGTCGCACCTCCCCAGTTTGTTACAGCCACGACGACAGTAACGCCTTCAGTGCTCTTGTCTCCAAGTGTGTTTCAGCAATCAGCTACAAAAGCTACTGAAGTGGAGAATAAAGCTGGTTCTTCTTCGCCTTTAACACTTGGAACAACAGAAATTCAGACTACACCTCCTACCGTTCTCAGCAGGACCCAGCTTCAAGAAGCACTGATACATCTAATAAAGGTAGTGTCTATACAGAGCTCAGTTTCTGAGGGATGGGTTTCCAAGCACAGAAGGCAGCACTGACAAATTCTGTACCCCTATAACTCCTTTTGCCCTGAAAGATTACAAAAGATGTTCTTTTCTGTTGGAAGGGGCAGATTACTCCACACTGTACACAGAGTATGGCACAGCTTGCTCCTTTTGGTTGAGATGTGGGGGACTTAGAAGAACAGAGTGCCTGGGATGTGTCCTTTCACATGCACAGGAATTTGTAGACAAGTGAGGAGTAACTTGCACTAGTAGATGCTGGTATGGGGGGTGGAGTTAATTTTGCTGTCTTTGTAAGTGTTCCACTTCCCCAAGGAAAGCTTTCCCATTTTCAGTCCCCTAGAACTTTTCCTCGCATTTACTTCTAGTGTGTTTCTTTGAAGTGGAAATTGGGAAGTTTTAGCTCTGCTATTTTTAGGGACTAAAAAGTTCTGTTGAATTAAATTTGTGATGTTGGGAGCAGCTGTTCATTGAGATGATTTTGACCTCTAATGTCACGGTGAAGTTGCCATGAATGACGAACTGTTCTTTCTTAGCTCAGGATTCTCTTGCTCACTCCATTCTGGTGTTAGTAGAGCTTATAACCAAAATGCAAGTCTAAAACAATACCTTCCAAGTGACCAAGTTCTTAGGACCAAAAAGGGCATTACCAGATCCCATTATTAGGTTGCCTGACTTATCTGTTCCATTTTACATAACCTTTTTTTCTACTGGTGTGTACAAGTTTTCTAATTAAAGACTTAAACTAATCTTGGAACTGAGCTCACCTGCCAATATTCTAAGTAGTGATTTTGGAGAGCTGACAGGGATATTTTTCTCCAGTCTTTACAGAGGAAGAGCTGAATGAAGATAAAAATAGGCATATCCTGCAGCATGGGAGTACTCACACAGCACTCTGAGCAGGATACCAATTGCTGTTCAGATCTTGTAAAGAGAGTCTCACACACTCAAGCTAACTGATTAGATACCAGTTTTGTAAACTTGTCATTTGAAGGAATTAGACTCGAGAAATACCTGTAAATATTGTCCACAGATTAAACCAATCCACTTCCCAGTCATGCTTTGGCATGAGAATTCTTGTAGAGCACACTGCAATCCCATTCAGGCTGGTCTGCCTGACAAACAACATCACATCTGATGCTCAGTTAGACTTGATTGGGGAAAGTGTACATGGGATGGGATTCTTTGTGCCTAAGACTATGGTTTGGACTCTGGAGGGAAGCAAAATGTGGCCAGGCTGAGATGGTGACCCCTGTTTGTTTGTTTGTTTGGGTATCCAGAGTGCCTGGTGATCCTTTCAGCTCCTGAGCACCTTCATGAGTCACACCCTGTCTGTGTTCCAAAAGGACCTTTTTTGCAGGCACACAGCTCCTTCCCCTGTCAGCTGGGAGGAATCCTTATCACAACTTAAGTGGCATTAAATTATTTTTGCATCTTTTTACTAATGTTTCAAATGTGTTTCTGTTTTTCCTGCAGAATGATTCCCGTTTTCTCAGCACTATCCATGAAGTCTACTTGCAAGTCCTAACCAAGAGTACAGACAACATTAAGCTATAATTGATGCTGAATCTACTTAAAATATGTTCATTTTAGAAACAATTATGCCTCATCTATAAAACTAATATTTTTGTAAAAGAATATTTAGTTTTCAATGTCTTGAATTTGAACCTGTTAGGAAAGATTATTCCTTAAATACTTATGAAAGTAATGTTCTCAGAATGATCTAGGTTTTCACTGTGATCATCACCAGCAAACTTTTTTTTTTATTGGGGAGGGGACTTAAGTTGCATTTGAGCTCTCATTAGCATTAAGTGAATGTGGAAATGTTTGCTCTGGCTCTCATTCCTGGCTGTATTCACTGTTCAAGGATTCCAGACTCAAAACTATTTCAGCCAGCAAATGCATAGTATAGTACACTACAGCACACCAGAACAAAATTCAATTGTGGGAACCTAGTTCCAGTTTGAAGGACTAAGGAAAATGAGAGCACAATGCCTTGTGATTAAGCTGGCAGGTGTGGGGAAGGAAAGGGTCTGGAAGCCAGGCCCTTGGAGCTGAATCTTTAACAAAAAGTCTAAAAAAACCTATTTGCTCAATACATTGGCTGTCTCTAGCTACTGCATGTAAATTTATCCTTTAAATATTTCATTAATCTTATTTGTTTCTGTGTTACTGACGTAAAACACCCAAGTGAATAAGGCCATTTTCTGTAAAAAGGCAAAATTAGAAGTATGCAAAAACTTCAGTGATTGTATCTTTTTTTTTTTTAAGCAACAAAGTAGTTGCATGTTGAAGTTCTCATTTTAAATTTATAGTTAGGAGACCACCACAGGACTCTCTTCCTGTTCAGCAGTGCTTGGTAAAATTTAAACATTTTGTTCCCTTTTAGCTTAAGGATGGACCACATCATAGTTGGCTTTCATTGCTCAGTTGTGTTGGAACTGCAGTGTTGAAAACTATGCAAATGGGAAACAAATGCTTGCTTTTCTTCTGATGCCCTCTCCCCAAATTATTAGTGCACACTTCATAGTCTGAAGTTTATATAATTAAAATGTTACTGCTTTGTATATGTGATTTAGTAAATCACAATTCACTAAGAATTTAACTGGGTACTTTCCCATTCAAAATCAGAAAATTTTTAATTATACTTTCTTATGCTGCTGTGTTGGTTTTCCCATGGGTTGTATTTATTTCTTAAAGGCATGCAAAGGTAATTAATCTGACTTCAGGTCCCAACCTTCTCCAGCAATAGTAGTTTTAAAGGATGCTTTTTCAGTAGAAAAGTGTTGGGTTATTGAGTAAAGAGATAATCTGTAGTGAGTTATGATGCACTGCTTCATTCTTTTCCCTCAAGCACTATTGAAATATGAAGAAAAATATTGTTTGGCTCCTTATAACATATATGTATGTATAGATATCCTAAGGATTAGTTAATGTTGACGTAGTCAAGGTGCATGGCCATTTCATTGGAAACTAGTAATTGAGCTTTAATTGTGACTTGTTCACAAATCAGGATGTTTTAGATACAACAAATATTTACATTTTTATGTATTTGATCTATTTTAGGTTTTTTTTCCTAGCTTTTTAGTGGAAAATATATTTTGTTTAGCACTACCTGCCTTCTGAAAGCTTTTTTCAGCCTTTGAGTTCAGTGTTTCCAGTTAAAATATGTAGTATATTGTTTAAAAAAATGTGCAAGATTCAGGGAAAGATGCTAATGTGCATTCATCAAGAAATATACTGGATTTGGTAGCATTTGAATTCAGCAATACAAACTCAGACTTGTTGAGGAAGATAGGAGCTTCCTCCATAAATTCTGGAGTTACAATACTGTGTATGCACATAAACAGTGAGACTCAAGGTAGATTGATGGTCTAAACTGATTTTCTGTTGGGCTTTTTAGGAAAGGTTTCACTGAAAGGGACAAACAAGTGAGCAGTTCCTCTGAACAAGAATGAACAGTCTAAGCCAAATACGGAGTCCATAACTTCTCCCTTCTTGTGGACACCTGGTTTCTTCAAAGAAAGATTTGATAAAAGTTTGTAAGAAGAGAAATGTTGGAAGCTGATAGTGCATGTTGGTACTGTTTGCTAAATACAGTCATATCCAAAGATCTATAGAAATGATAAGAAGGAGTTGTATTTTGAGTTCTTCGGCCATATACAAAAGTCATAACACTTTGGATATCCCTAACTTGCGAGGGTTCCTGAGCAGTGGAAACAAGCAGTTGGCAGATCCTCACTTCACTTTGGTTTTGTAGTGTCCTGGTAGCAACAGGTTGTTGATTTATTTCCCTGCCCAAACTTTGGGAATGAATTGGCAGAGAACCAAAGCTGAGGTTGTAGCATCCCCAGCAAACTTCACACCTAAGAGAGTGCATGTGTTTGTTCCATCCCCTGCGTGCAGGCAGCAGACTCGGAGCCCCCACTGCAGAGGTGACACAAGTGCCAGGGGAGGCACTTTAACAGATAAACTCCTTGAATCAAAAGCTCATTGTAAAACATGAGCTCAATTACAGTGTAAAATTTGATTTTTTTTAATGTGGACTGTGTATTTAAAAACTTTTTTCCCTAATTTTTTTTAATTTTTGTGTAAGTTTAAAATTACCAGCTTGTTGAAGTGCTTGGTTTCCTGTTATCCACATGTAGGGATAACCAGTGTATAGCAAGTTCCTTTGGGGCACCACAGGAAATGATTGTGACCATTTTCAAATGTTTGGTGTTTTTTTTTTTTAAACTACTGGCTTAATGGGGATTTTATCTATTCTTTCTGGAAATCAAAAGATGATTAGTTCATACTACACTCCCCAATTTGATTCTTACCTAAGCATGTTTTTTGTGGCTCACATTAAGTTACTGAAGGGTTTGAGTTTGGATTTTTACTTTTTCCCTAATAAAACACAGTTTTAAAACCTGCAGCTGCTGAATTGTTCAGGAAAATCAAAATTCTCAGTTTTGTAGTTAGACTTTATCTGTTGTTATTTAACAATGCAAAGTTTATATGAAAGGTGCCTAACAGCTATTAACTTTAGAAGCCGAATATCTTTCCAAATTAAACAAGATTTGCAGAATGAGTGATAAAAAAAATTCAAGTGATTCATCCTGATTTAGTATGAAATGTGTAATTCTGTGTATAAATACTCAATATTTAAACACTCATTGATGGATGTATCATTTTTGCTTGCATTTCTAATTGCTTCATTTTGGTTTATTTCTGAAATCCGTTATGCCGTGTGTAGTCACTGATAGAATTTCTGAAATGTTTTGGAAAGCAAACATTAATTTGGGACTTCTTGGTTTTTAAAAGTATTCTAAGCAAATCAGCCACCTTTTTGCCAGGTATTTGGGTTGCTTTGTACAGCATATCTTAACAAGAGGAATGTGTGCAATATGTATCACCTCATTTTTGTCTGGCAATGTTACGAAAATGTTAAGATGCAATATCTTCCTTTCACTTCAAGTTGGAAAAATTGCAGTATCTCTGATTTGGTGGTGTATTTATTTTTATCTATTCAGTGTATGGGCATATGGTTAGTTAGGTTTTTTTATGTACCTTATGTGCTTTTAGTAATTTCTGAGTTTTATCACTTCTGCATATGCACCAGTTGTAACCATTGCATGTTCCTTCAATATGAAGTCCATGGGGAAGGGGGGCTTCAGGAAAGATTTCTGGAAACTGAAATAATTGTAAGTCAATAAATGTAGATACTGCATCATTAACGTTTTTGGTATGGTGTGGGTTTTATAGCACCTATGTATGTTTGCAGTTATTAAGTTATTGCATAAATGTTTAAGAATGAGCATTTTTTCATCCAAAATTTTGTATGTTTGCAAATATATTTTTGTAATAAAACTTCAAAACAAATGTTTCAGCACCTCCTAAAACCTTGTGATGTTTCCTTTTATTTCTAGAGTTCTATTAGCCTACTGTGTTTACTTAGGGTTTACTTTACAGTTTTTATTTAGGGTTAATATTTTCCAGAGAAGAAACTCAAATTCCTTACTCCATTCTGGTGTTAAAACCAAATTGCATTTGTCCACTAAGAAAATGTTCTGACTGCTTGAAGGGCAATGGGGAACAGCCTCTACAAGGTCCTCTGCTGCTGTCAGCAGCCTTGTATTTTGAATGTGATAAACATACACATTTCCTCTCACTTGAAGAAATGGGGCTGCAATTTCACTGGCTTGTTAAGTACAGCTCTAACTGGGTTTAGTGCCTTTCTCTATCACTTTTTTATGGTGTCACCTTTCATCCACCTAGACGTGGTGTTTGATTCTCTGTCCAGTGCTGGTCTTTGATCCAAGACATTGGAAATTGCAGTTGTCCTCCTACCATATCTGATTGATATCATGCGACTGATTGATCCAAATTTCACAAAGTAAAATAGGGATGCTAATGAGGACCAAAACCATAGAAACTGATCTTGAAATTAAACAAAACCTTATGCCTAAATCCCTTAATCTTAGCAAGATGCTTATTCCCATTCCAACTACCCATAGGAGCTGATGATTGCAGGGCAGATCAAATGTCAGGGGAGGCCACTGGGGAATGGCATTTGTTGTATAATTGTTCATATTGGACTGATTCCTGTACTATGTCCAGCAGCAGATTCTTCTAATAGAAGACTGCCATAGAAAACAGGTACAGAATTCATGGATTTACTGTCAGATAGCAAAAAAAAAAAGTGGAAACATCTTAGAATCAAACTTTAAATTCTGCAATCTAGATCTAAATTCTATGTTAGGTGTTTTTCCTGTCTGGTCAATACCAAGAATATTTTTTTCAGTCTCAGTGCCATTAATCTGTTTGTCTTCTCTGGATCCAGGTACTCTTCTTCACTGTAATTCACATGAAGTGCTCCCCTGTGGTTTGGGAATAAGGTAATTCTTCTGAATTTCTCTGCGTAGCTCCAGCTAAACCAAGCACTGTACAAAAAATTTATGCAGACCAAAATCTTTTTGGCGTTTTTCCTCTTGATCCTGTGTGCTCTACAGGATCACAGGAACTCTAGTCGTGTTTTTTGAAAGTTCACGAGAGCATAAAGTCAATCCCTGCTACAATGGTGATATGTGCTGGATAGAATCAGGGAATAGGCATTAGGCTTCTTAAAGCTCATCCTCCAAAATTCAAATTTTATTTGCAGGCTTGTAGAATGAAATAAGTTGTAGCCTCATGTTCATGGGCCAAATTAAATGGAGTTAGTGGACTCATGTTTGGTAAGGGTTCAGCTACACTTCCTTCTCGCTATAGAAGATACTGGGCTGGGTTAACTTTAACACAGAGTAAAAAACCTGTCATTCATACAGCTTTTCTTCATTTTTGAACAGGATACCTTCAAGTTACTAAATAGTCTTTAATATGGCTGAGGTAAATTTCTCTTTAGTTTTCTAATCAGAATATTAGAAATTATTATGTATGTTGTTGAATGATACTTCCAGTGCCCGGTAGTGGATTTTTTTCCCCTATGTTCACACAACTTCAGGTGTGAATTAGCTTTTTTCTGTCTTCTAGATTTTGATTGGGGGATTTACTTTTGACCTGGCATACTAATTTAGGAGAATTAAACTTCTGTGATAGACCAGTAACTTAAAATACAGCCATGAACTATAAAGCTCATCCTTGTCAGTTATGCAACAATTTTTACTTCCTTTTCATAAGTCACTCCTAATAAGGCTCAAAAAGCATTGAGAAAAGAGGGCAGTGAAGAGAGATTTTTATCAGTTGCTGCATTTTTGAAAGAGCACTGGCAATAAAACAAGGGGGAAAGGACCTTTGAATAGAAGATTCCTGAGAAGAAAACAAGGGAAGGAATAGCAAAACAGTTTAAGTAAATATGAAAGGGGATATTGCAGAGAGAAAAGTATGGCCTGTGAAGGTATTTCCTGAAGCACAGAAGAATTTAAGCTACAGTTTTGTTTCTGTACTGCTGCACATCTTCAGGTATTCTCAAAGCTCAAATGCAGCTTGCCTGTAAGAATTCAGAGTATTTCAGGGTGTGTTCAGAAAATGACTGGGTAGACACGATTTCCTTGCTCTAATGCTTCAGGTCTGCTGTGGAGTTTTTTAACCTCTGGTAATGAAGCAGCACAGTGGAGTTGACTGTTCAGCAGTACCTAATATTTGTCTTTGCTTGATGGCCTCCCATTACAGTTTAAAATCTGCTACATACAACAAGGCTGCTCGTACCTTGTTGTCTTTTGACTTTGGTTTTAAATAGACCTTTAAAAATATTTCTACCATAATCCATTCTTTAAAATTCAAGAAAGTTCATTTTACAAAATCAACCTTGGGAAATAAAACCACAAAAGAATAAGCTTTATATGCTGGCTGAAATGAGAGCACTTGCCCTTAGGCCTTTCTTGGAAACACGCAGGGATGTGATGTAATTGCACAAGTTTTACTTCTTTTCTCCTCATAAATAAGTTAAGAAGCTTTTAAGACTATCTACAGAGCAAAGATCACCCAGCCTGGCTCCTGTATACAAAACTCCATGTTGTCTTAATTTAGAAAGCATGGCTTGCACATCCTGCTCGTACTTCTTGTGCTTCACAAGAGGGATGGGAGAGGCTTAGGTTATCCAACTTTCTCATGTATGTTTGACATTCGTGGGGGATGCTAAGTGCCTCCTCAGGTTTACATTTTAAGCATCAAACAAATCAGTTTCTGTCCTCTGGGGACACAGTTCTCTCATGTAACAAAACTGCTGCAAAGGAAGCTCCAGTCATCTTAAACTCCCCACAAGAATTGAGGTCCAAGGGTGCAGGATCTGGATGTGTACAGAGTCTGTTGTGGTTTACAGCAAGCCCTGCTCCTGATGTGACCTTCAGGATGGAAGGCACAGGGTGCCCATGATAAGGAGAGCTCTTCAGTGGTTTAATGGGAAAATTCTACCACAACAGAAGCTTTTACAGAAAACCCGAAGGTTTGGTTAGAAACAGTGTAGTACTTTCAATACAGGTTTGAAAATAAAGTAATATTTTTCAGATATGAAGACAGCTCTCTGAGGGAAACCGCTAACAGATATATGTGAAAGTAATGTAGATTCATAGTATGCGCCTGAGCCTGTGACGTAGCTTAATCTGTAACTTCATTTTAGATAAAAAAGGCTGATCTTATTACTGCTCCTATACCCATTCTCAGGCAGTACATATAATTTCTTACAATTACTGGTAGTGTGCTGCAAGACATCAGGGTTTTTTTGGTTTTTTTTTTTCCTTAAATTCATTAGAAGTTAAATAATGTTATTACTGAAGATGAGCTGAAAAATCTGTTTCATGTCAAGCTGAAGTCACTGTGGTTTTGCATGTGGAAGGATGTGCTGGTGGTGCATAATGGTCTGCATAATGAGAGAATGCTCTGGCATCAATCCATTTCATCCATTCTTGAATGATTTCCTTCTCAAAGGGTTTCTAATGCAAATCTTCTTTCAAAGGTCTTCTAGTCAAAGCCTGTTGTGTTGGAGAGGTCAGGCTGAGGAAGATTTTTTTCACTTTCTCTCCTGTGCATTATAGCACAAATAAATCCTGCTTTATTTGGTCATTCTAGCTCTCTTACACCTTCTTTCTATATGTGCACACCCTATGAAAGCATTGCTGTTTGGGAGATTTCACATCACACAAGTTATCAACAATAACTTTATTCTTTTAATTTTGTCAAATTCAGTTATTTAAATATAGGTATTCACTTAAAGACTAAAGAGACTAAGAACTTCTGAGCTTGTTTGAAGAGTGTTATGGAACTTGACTCAAGAATCAAATAGAGAAAGCAAACATGGTGAAGTAACTGTGGAACATCTGTGTATTCAGTAGTATTTCAAGAATATGTATTCAGTATTTCAAGCATAGATGCAGACAAATGCCTCAAACTCCTACTGCATAAGTATTTCATATTTCTTAATATGAAGAAATTGCAACAAGTTACAAGTCAGGTTATAAATTTACTTTTGTAAATAGTATTGTTTACTGGTTATACTAAACCAACACAAATACCTCAAAATACTGCAGTATTAGCATTACCAACTTTGATTTAAATACTGTAATTTTCTTGTATTTCTAGCAGAAATACTGCCCAAATACCATAAAGAGCCCAATCCTAGTCAATGTGAGTTCATTTTAAATGAGACATACAATGCTTTGGTTTTTCTCTGGCAGGCTACATGTTAGATAGACATAAAAGTCATTGTGACAGACTTGTCTCAACTTATTTGGATTAATCTGAATATTTTTCATGTATTATAAAATTGTCATAATATTTTGGAAACTTTGCAACTTTTGGTGTGGGTTAGGGTTTTTTTTGGTAAATGACATTTTTATTTAGAGGCATAAAAATTACTATGGTTTAAAATTATTTTTATCCAACATTTGCCTGCCTGTAACTCAAAAATGGTCTATTCTTTTATGAAGCTTTCCATACACATTTTTCCTTTTCCAGACTACTTTGTCAGCTGAGGAGAAGGTTTTAGTTGAGTTGAACTATGAATCTATTCTGTTTGTATGTATCTTTTTCTTGTATCTTGCTCTTACAGACTTCAAAGGTGGGTGGATTTCCCTTCTGGATGTTTCTGGATCAGGTGCTGCACAAGAACCTTGCATTTTCCAGGTTGTTCGTTGTAGCTGTTTGTAGTCTGAGTGGCAGAAACTGCTGTTCTATGGCGACTAAAGGATGTTGAGAGTGTTTTTCATGCTCCAGTGGGAACAGCAGAGCTGATCATTATTTCACAGCCTGCTGAATATTCTTTCACAGGGTATTTACTTGAGTGTGCACTTGTGCTTATCTAAAACCACTTGCTATCACTGATGAAGGAATAGAATTTATTTTGGGTAAGATCTGACAGTAAGGACTAAGTCTCTGGAAAATTTGCAGCACCAGATTTGGTCTGACAATGTACTGCATTCCCATCCAGGCTACAATGATTGGAATTCCTCCACAATTCTGCAGTGAGTTGAATTCCTCTTCTCTTTTTTAAGGTACTCTGCAATTGAAATGAAATCCTGTGCACTACATGGAGATGTTCAGGACTAGCAAGGTTACAATCCAGGACAGCAGTGACTGGCAATTCCAGTTCAGTTTGGAATCCATACTGTGCTCAAACTGCAATTGCTCATCCTGTTGGTCTCCTCCCACACCTCCACACGTTTTCTTTACTCCCTACTGTTTGGATTTTGTAGTGATGAGCTCTTACTAGACTTGGATTTGGCAATCTTTTGAGAATAGTTTTTGAACCAAAATTGGGTGCCTAGCCCTGTGGTAGCTACCCAGCCTGAATTCCATCAGTGCTGAGTGCATGCAGCTCCTGCTCTGGTAAACAGGGCTGCAAGACTTATGCAAGCAATGCATTTTTGCAGTATCTCAGCAAATGTCAGTCATAGCTGAGCTTTCATGCTTCTGCTGCACATAATGCCCTGACGCTGAAACATGGAGGAAGGGATGGAAAAATCCAGTTATCCTGTGTCTGTATTTAATAAGCTGTCTAGTCTAGTAGTTAATACTGAAGCTAACAAGATGTGATTGTATGTTCTGAAGCAAGACTGTTTGTCCTTACATTTGCATCCTTGTTTTAATCACATTGTACATGGTTTCATTGGCAAGTCCCAGGAATGTGGAAGAAATGTTGACTGTTGTATGCAATGTATACCATGACTTCAGCTATTGCTTTACAGTCCATCACACTTGGTCAGACTTGCAGAAATAACATGCCTCTTCAGTAGATCAAAGTGGAGGCACTGACACAAGGTGGAATTTCATCCTGTGAATGCTTGAGCTGCTGTTTTAACAACACAATACCACAATAAGCACTCGGTGATGCAGCACAAGGATTCAGGGAACAGAGGGGGAGTTGTGGGCAGTGATCTCCAAATGACATTGTCTGTGCTAAGTCTATCTTAAAGTCTTTTTACCGTTCAGATAACGATGGAGGAAACAAAAGAAGTTGTGAGCTGTAGTAACACTGAACTGACCCAGATCATCAGATCCTTATTTTATTACAGGAGGGGAGCAAGAAAGCATCAGCCTGAGAATGTCCAGCCTGAGAAGGCACTTGCCAAGATTGCTGTTGCCAGTACATTTGGGAGACAGCCCATGAGGGAGCCATCCTTACAAGGCAATTCAAGAGCACATCTTCACTGTAATCGCAGAGACTTGACCACAGGCCTCACTCTTCAGCCAAAGAATGGAATCAACCTGGGCCAACAAAGGCAAAAGCAAGGCTGTGATCTGGCCAGTTTATATTTAAAAGAATTGTGAGAGAAAACAAAGGACATTGACAAAGGAGTGGAGAGTGACTGAACTCCATTTCAGTTGACTGTCATCTCCTTCTGCCACTACCAGTGATGTATGTAGAGAAGAACAATAAGAGCCTGGCAATGCTGACCTCTTAATCACACTGTATAGACAGAAAACAGAGAGTAAATTAATCTGTTAGAAGCAAAAATTTAGTGTGGAAATTTATCCATTGTTTTCATGATACCTGCTTCCATTTTGGTATTTTTCTCCTGTGTTTGTAAATACTACCAGGAATCCAGAAAGATGACATAGCCATATCTCTAAAATAAGCTTTTTGTTTCCTGACGCAAATGTATTTAGGAAGTTTTTTGAAATTATTTCTGCAGCTGAAATTTGGTGCACAGCCATGTTTTCCTAATGTATCTTTGGTCAATACAAAATACTGTGGAGTTTGGCATCATAAACATGATTTCACTTACACTTGGCCTCATCTGAGGAATTTATTTTATGCACCTCTTCTAAACCACAGCTTAGGGAAGACCAAATTTTCCTTCCTAACCTCACTCAACTGACATGGATAACTTACATGTCAGTGAGATTATGGTTGAGCCAAATATCAACAACTGTCTAAGGAACAGTGTTTAAACAGCAGGGGTGATAGAAAAATTGTAACTCCCTTCCCTAGCACAGCGAGTGTTTTAACAACTGCTCTCAAATCAGTGAGCATGGTATAGAGCTCAAGGTAATAAATGCTGCTGTGCTGCTGAAATGGTTCTGTGGCTTAGACTACATCACAGGTAGGAGATTCCAGTACAGCAGGTCTACAGAGCACATGAGCAAGTGCTGAGAACTCCCCATCTGCACTATAAGGGAGTTGGAATTCTGCTCCAGACTAGCTCTTGTCCGTCCTGTTGGACTGACTACTCATTAACAGCTGAGATGTATTAGCTGCTTTCCCAGACTGAATCCTCTGTTTCATCTTTATTTGAAAGGAATCCAGTTCATGAGCTCTAGAACTGCTCAGCAGAGAAAGCCAGAGCACAATGAGCAAGGAACACTCAGGAAACTTGATCCAGAATTGTGCTCAAGCTGCTTTAGACTTACCTTCTGACCATAGGACTGCAGACAGTATCAAATGTGCTGTTCCCTTGAAAAGGGCTGACAGGTTGTGGAAAGGATGCAAGGATGGACAGAGGAGAAGAGGAAAAGTTGTGCAACATGCTCAGAGAAGTTGGTAACCATCACTCTACAAGATTAGTCTGCTTTTAGACCTATTTGAGGCAATGGCACAACCAGATCTTGAGCAAGATATTTGCTGGTGTGTAGCATATGTAAGGTTCAGTTAAGGATCTTTTACAGGGAACTTAGATTTGAATTAACTGTTACCTCACCAATGGGGTAGATTTCATAGCTTAAAATCTGCAAAAAGAGACAAAATCAGTCATTCTCTTGTAGATGCTACATGCAACTCTTGGGATCTTTCATACTCCCCTATTGACAATATTCCTTTGGGCATCAGAGCTCCAGGAGGACAAAAGAAATCCATATCCTGTTGAGCCAAAGTGGATTTTAAGAGGAATATTGTGGGGAAACTGCTGTGAAGAATGGCTGTTGATTGTCTACAGTCCTGTTTCTGTTTCCTCAGCTGGGATCTCTTTGGAATGATTTCCTGCACAAGTAACAACCACGCGTTACTTAATTCCCGAGCTGCTGTTTAGACACAGTGGGTTACAATGTATACAAGGTGCCTTTCTGCACCCTGAGAAGAAACCTACACAATGACCCCAAAAGTGCATTAATACCCTCATTTCTTGGCCCTCTGCTCTGCTACTGAATGCTCTTGGCATTATGGCCCATGTCTTCAGAGTTCCTAAATTTAAGTTTAAACCAAGGTGTATGTGATTCTCATCAGGCTCTTCCATATCTTGATTTAATTGTCCATATCACTTTAAAGTGAAATTAAAAGATTTGGGTAACTGGTTCTGCAGAAAAAAAAAAGTAGTTGGCCTACCCTACCCAATTATTTGAAGGTTGAACATGGCTTGGAGAGGAGCGAATGGCAGTTGCTGCAGTTTAACCTTTGTATGGTGCTCTCCAGAGCAACCTCTGCACTTTGCTACTGTCAAGTCTGGTTGTTTGGCTCTGTTTTATCCTTCCTGGCCTACTGCCAGTTTAGTTTTTCTTCTGAAGATTTTTATTTAAAGGATTTTCAAGAAGACAACTGATGAAACAGTTTAAGAAAGAGGTTAGGCTAAGGGAGTGGTGTCTGCTTTTATTTCTTTTAATAAATTGGTTAGTTTATGGAAAAAAAGTTTCCTCTTACTTTGCTAAGAGTTTCACAGGTTATTTCCTACTGGCAGTTTGCCACATGAGCATGGCTCAGTGCTCTGTACATGGAGGTGGCTTTCTCTGTCTCTGAAACACAAAGTCTGCAGAGCTTTGAAGATGAAAATGTAGCTTCTTTAATGTGAGTGGTTCAGTGTCTTCTGGAAGAAGATGGTGATAGCATTAGTTGACTACATGTAATTATAATATTTTTGAATCAATACAATAGAGTTTCTAGGACAAACTACCTATGTGGACAGAACACTGAAATACAGGAATACCAGGTTACATGAGCAAGATCTGAAGTATTTTAGAATCATAGAATCATCAAGGTTGGAAGATCCCTTTAAGATCGTCAATTCCAACCTTCAACCAAGCACTCTTACTTTTTTTTGTCATTGTTGTCTGATTAACCTTTTTTTTTGTTTCTAGATTGTGACTTCTAGTGCGGCTTGAGCTTTCTAGAACAAATATGAAATATTTTAATTGCCTAGTAAAGTCTATAGCTTTAATGTGAGGGTGTTCAGAATTGCTAGTGAAAATGTATTGGCTGATTGATGGCTGGTGAAGTCAATATTTTATGCAAAAGTCTCTGTATTCATCACCTTTTTAAACATATATTATGGAAATATGAATTATTTTGTGACAGGAAGCCACATGGGGCAAGTCTGTTGCTGTTTCTCCTGATTGTGTGGAAGCTGTGGGGGTACTGGGACATTCTTTTAGGCAGGAACAGGCCGAGGTGGAGACCCTCAGCAACAGCTTTATGGAGCAGGGGTTGAATGAAAATCTCGAGGAGGGTGATCCTACCCCTCTGCTCAGCCCTACTGAGGCACACCTGGAGTTCTCTGTCGAGTTCTGGGCTCCTCAGTGCAAGAAAGACAAGGAGCCTCCGGTGAGGTCCAGTGGAGGCCACAAAGATGAGGGGTCTGAAGCATCTCTTACGAGGAGAGACTGTGGGAGCTGGGCCTGTTTACTCTGGAGAAGGCTGAGGGGGTCTCATTAATACATATAAATATCTCAAATACAGGTTCCGAGAGGACAGTGCCAGATTTTTTTCAATGGTGCCCAGCAACAGGACAGGATCAATGGCTAAAACTAAAACACGAAATTCCACCTCAACATGAGAGAGAACTTCTTTACGTTGAGCGGGGCAGAGCAGTGGAACAGGGAGGGCGTGGAGTCTTCCTCTCTGCAGACACTCCAAACCCACCGGGACCCGTTCCTGTCTCACCCGCTCTGCGTGACCCTGCCTTGGCAGGGGGGGTTGGACTGGGCGATCTCCAGAGCTCCCTTCCAACCCTAACACCTCTCTGGTTCCCTGACCGGCGGTGAAAGAGGAGCGCTGCTCCCTCCCGCCCAGCGCCGCCTCACCAGGGAAATGGCGCCTGCGGGAGGAGCCGGGGCCGGGGCAGGGCCGGGGCGGCTCTGGGCGCTGGGGGGGCCTGGGCCCGCCCCGCCCGCGGGCAGCAGGGAGGGATAGACAGAGGTAGGAGGTGGCGGCTCCGCTCTCCGCCCCCTCGCTCCTCTGCCCGCCCCCGCGCTCCTCTCTGCTGCCCCGCGCTCGGCCCGGGTGAGCCGTGCCGCCGCCGCAGCCCTCGCCGAGCCCAGCTCCAGCCCAGCTCCAGCCGCCCCAGCCCCGCAGCCGCCGCGGCCCTCTCGCGTCGCCCACATGGAGGATTACCACAAGCCCGACCAGCAGACGCTGCAGGCGCTGAAGGACACGGCCAACCGGCTCCGCATCAGCTCCATCAAGGCCACGACCGCGGCCGGCTCCGGGTGAGTGAGGGAGGCGGGCGGGCAGCGCCCTGGGGCGCACGCCGGAGCCGCGCTCCCGCATCCCGGGGCTGCATCCGGCCCGGGGATGGTGCCGGGAGGGGCCGTGCCGGGCTCCCGCGGCCCGGAGACGCTGCGGTGCCCCGGGGGCAGAGCCCTGGTGCCGCGATCCCCTTCCCGCCCGCGGTGCGGGGATGCTGCGGGCCCGGCGTGCGCGGGGTCGGGGAGCGGGCGGGGATGGTCCGAGCGGAGCGCAGGCAGCCCCGGGGCCGAGGGATGCGAAGGTGGCACGTGTGGAAATGGCGGCCGGGGGCTCTGCCCGGGCTGGGCCACGTCGGTCGCCGGTGCCGGCGGGTGTTGTGACTGGGAGAGAGGCCGGGAATGCTAAGTTGGTGCAGGACTGGAAACCAAAGAATTTGTGCCCGAGGCGCAAGCGGCTTCTTTTTCATTGCGTGCCCGTCAGTTGGAACTAATTCTGCACAGAATTTCAAGTGAGCCCAAGTGGGATTATCTGTGCAATGCCCGCGGTCTCCAATGGGCAGTTTATTCAGGCCTCTGGACAGGATTTAGTGTGGGCTCTGATGTGTGCAGATTCCAGGGTTATCCTTTCTTTGATCGTGCTTTACCTATGGAAAAAAAAAATCTCTGCAAACAATCCGCTTTTAGTCATGTAAAATTAAAGCCACTTTTTCTGCTTGAATAATATATGAATGCTTCCATATAAAGTGCTGGCAATTTTTTTATATATATCCCATCTTGTTGCAATTTCCTCCTTTGGACCTCTTTGAAAATAGCTGCAGTGTTTAAAAAGAAATCTGAAGAAATCGCTTGGATACTGAGGTTTGTGTGAAGGAGGGTGGTGTGTAAAATATTATAAAGCTTCTTTGAATTGCCTTGCAGTCCCCGCCCTGTGCCTGGCAATGAGCTGCCTCACATGGCTCTCGAAGCTGAACTTTACTCGTTCCGTTTGCAGGCAGCAAATGAAAGTGCTGCTGTGGTTCCTCCTGCGAAATGGGGTGTTGGACGCGGGAAACCTCTCAGCGAGTCAGAGCAGGGCTTTTTTACAAATTGTGTCTTGTTGGGTCTAGTCTGGAGAGAGAAGTATGGGATACCCAACAATTGTCCTTTTAGTTCTTGATTTGTTTCAGAGCTACTGTGTACAGCATTACACAAGTCTGTGTGAAAGTGTAAATTGAAAAATTGTGCTTTGTAGAGCTTGGGCTTCTGTGTTCAGCTTCCAGCAATTTTTTTAAGCAGGCCACAGGGGATGTATGGTATTAGTTGTTTTATCAACAGATAAAATTATTTCCCTGTTCTGTCTGATGTGCAGTTAAAGAATAAGGATCATACTACAGCCTCTGTTTCTCTTCCATGATCCATGAAATAAATTCACCAGTAAAACCATTCTCACCATACCGATGAAGAGACAGTAAAAGTAGTTTTACTCAAGTTTTTATTCCCTGCTTCATGAGTGCTACAATACTGAGTCCTTCTTGCACAAAGGCATTTCATTAATCCCTCTGGTTTGTTCTGCCGCTGGAGTTGTGTAGTCTGAATTATTACACAACCTGATAACAAGCAAATTATGAAAGATGGACTCTTGAGGGAAGATTCTGTTGACAAGTAATATATTTTCTTAATAAGATTTGGTTGCCAAGATGGTGATGTGGTAACATGCCCAAAAGACATTCAGTCTGTTGTGGAGTTAGGCAAAGCATGAACATTTCTAAAGCAGCTGTTATGAATATGTTTTCCAAAACCTGAGATAGTGTGCTGTGCTTAAATTGCTGGTGTGCTCTGAGGATGGGAAAAGATGTTTGAATGCAAGTTAAGTAGAAGCTTACAGTTAATTTAAAAAGTGAATTATCATGATGGCTTCGATATTTTTAAGGAAGTGCATGTTTGTTAAATGTGTATGTTGTAAAAACTGAAGGAAATACTTGCAAAAAAAGCACTTCAGAGAAAACAGGACCTGCCTACTACTTTCAAGGAAGTAATTTCTGTGGACTGTGGCATGTATTGCAACACAGGTGGTGGTGTGGTAGATATGACACACCAGTTCTTGTAGTCTTTACTTGTTTTACCTTTTGTTAAAGAAAGTACAGCCTTTGCCTGGACAAGAGCTAAGTCAGTCTAATCCTGAAGTTACTCAAACACATCACTTTGAGTACTTCACCAGCTGGAGTGGAAAAATTCACTGAACTGGAAAAAAAATTTTGTGTTCAAAATTACATGCGTGGGCGAAAAATTTGGTTAAGTTCGTTGTAAAGATTGAACATGCTTTGGGGCGTGGAAGAGCTTTTTCTTTTCAATAAGTAGTGCACACATTTCCATTGAGATGGGTAGAGTCTCTCCTGTAGCTGATGATAAATTTCTGCGGTTTTGTAACACTACCTTGGCTTCCTAGAGCAGGATGGATACATTCTTAAAAGTGGAAGTTGCAAGAGTTTCTTAAGAGGCAGTTAAGTTTCATAATATGTGGTGTGATCACTTGTTGCAGTTTATTTTTCCTTCAGTTTTGAGTCAGTGTTCCATTTTAGCTTTCCACCTCTATCCTTTCTGGTTGAAATGTGTGGACACATGTAGATGGAACAAATATCAATTGATGCAGAGTAATAAGAAACCCCCACAAAACTAACTTGGAGCAATCATTTTACCCTTGCTTTGTGTGGATCCAGGATTTTGGTGTTCTAATGTACTCTGGTTTGGTTTCCTACTGAAGGACTGTATTTCAAAGTTAAACATTTTTTGTTATTTCTGATAGTAGAAATTCATTTAATTAACCTGTAGTTTTAACAAGATTTTTTTTTTCAATTTTCAGGTAATTTATTAAATTTTTCTACTTTTTTTTTTTATTTCCACACGCTACCATTTTAGGTGGTTTAAAACTTTTTTAATCAAGACCAGGAGTTCATAGAAGTATGGTTAAGTATAAAGTTAATAAAATTAAAGGAATGAAAGCTTAAACAAGCATGTAAGGCTTATTGATTAACTCAAATACATAAATATTTACTAATATGTTTGAACCATGGTTTAAAGCTAATTCTCTTGGTTCCCTCTGTGTGAGTACTTACTAAGGGATGGACACTAACCATGATTTGTATTTTGCTAGTGTTTTGCATGTTTTTGTTCTCTTATTACAGTTTTGTTGGGGATGTTGGGTGGGAAGGTTTATTACTATCAAAAGAAAATATTCCGATTAAAGTTCTAGTGAAAGTGTTGTCTAATCCTAACATGCATGGTAAATGCACATGTGGGAAACAGAAGTGACACTTTCATAGTCAGTTTGTCCTGTTCTACAAGTAGGATCAAATATTTTAAGAATATCCTGCTAAAGAGGAAAAGTAAATGTTGGTAGAAGAGAAAGTGAGATGAAACTGCATTTTCAACCTTCTTACTGTTCATCATCCACTTTACTGTACTTCAGTAGCAATGGCTGATGTCAAGAATAATGCTGTTTACACCAGTAAAATCTGAAAAATGCTATTTTTCACACTCAATAAAGGTTTTTAAAGAGCCTTCTTACCCCTTTTAAGCTTTATGGCAAGTGAAAAGCCAAGGCTGATATTCCCAGGAGGTCAAGTAGTGCCACCCCTTCCAGGTGCAGAAGCACTACAGTGACCATTACATAAATTACAGTAACGTAAATAAATAAAAGTAATTCTGCACCCCTCCATTGCACTTCAAATGAAATATGTACCTTGTTGTGGAATAACTCCATATATGCCACTTGCAAATACCCTCTTCACATAACTTTATATTCACTTATTGGTACTTTATGGCACAGTGGCCTCTGAAATGGGCCTGTGTATTCCTAAGGCAAGTTATAGTTGAAGTATGAATTCATGCTGCTGTTGAAGAATGCTCTGAATGTTATCCCGGATAGTTCAATGGGAGAGGCTATCCCAGATACTTAAAAATGTTTGATAAACCAACTCGTACAATATTTCAAATTCATAAAGATGTAAATGTAGAAAATGTTGGTTCCTCTCTTAGCCAAAGATTAAGCAATTTAGTATTTTACAACATGTATCTGGGTGTTTACTGGAGATGGTAAATTTCCATATCCAGTTTCAGTAGACAATGAAAACAAAAATTGCATTATTTAATGTCCTCTTTAGAAATCAGAATTATTATTCTGTCAGCTCTAATGTGGTACAATGAAATGGTTCCTAAGTTATACAATTATAAATGTTCCAGAACTCTCTGCAAAAGTTAATCTTGCATTACCAATCCCTGCATGTGCATCAGCCTGAAAAAGTCCTGATGCTTTTCATTCCTCCACTCAGCTAGTGGCTCCAGTGCTGTGGAAAGCTGTCCTTGTTTCCTCTGCACTGGTGTGAATTTCTGCTGCCAGATAAATCCATGGAGTCTGATTTCAGGCCCAGGATGACACAGGTCCCTGTGCTTCAGTCACCCCTTCAGGTGGTGATCCTTGGCATGGCGAAGAAGGGAGAACTCTAAAAGATAAGTCTTTGAGCTGTCAGCAGGGTCTAGGTTGAACATCCACTTCAACCAGATCAGAGGTTCCCTTTGTCTCAAGGTACAACTCATTGGCACTGAGGTAAAGCACAGGGGTGACTTATCAAGCACTCCAGATTTGTGTATTTTAATGCTGAGGAGTTGAAGTCTGATAAAGCGATATTTTAAAGATACAGTCCTGGGCAAACAATAACACAAGTGGTAATCTTGGGTCTTCTTGACTTGTAGCCACCCTACATCATGTTGCAGTGCAGCAGAGATTATGTCTGTGCTGTTTTTCCATACCATGAGGTACAAAGTGCAAGACCCCAGAAATGCCAGCAACGACCGGTTTGTTCTTTCAAAGGTAAATAAATAATTACTCTTTTGCTGTCATATTGTGGTCTGCTAGCAAACAGCTGTCTGTCTGTAGATGAAATTGATTTATCTTCTTTGACTTGTGCTTAGATACACTTACATCTGCACAGAAGTCTGTTGGAAATATTTGAGAGGCTGGAATTTGTCTGCTTCGGAAACACAAAGGCTGGCTGAATTAAGTTGTAGCATAACTTTAAAATAGTTAAAAAGAGTGTGTGTAATGTGTCCTCCTAAGTCTTAACTTCACTATGTTAAGTTGTTCTAATGTTAAATAATAAATATTATATCGTCTATAAAATCTATCAGGTTGCAATAAGGTCTGTTTTATTTTGGCATAACGAGTTTTCTAATGAGGCAGTTGCAGTTGGCTTTTGTGCTCTCTTGTTAAATGCAGCCCTGCTGTTCTGCCTGCAGCCACGTCACAGTGGGCACTAATTCCTGCCAGCTTCTCAGGGAGCATTACATGAAATAGGGCAGGTTAGTGAGTAGTTTGTAGTTTGCATTCCTACTGTGCCAGTATGGTATTAAAGTCAGTGCTACTTCTGAAGCCACTGTGGGTCAGAAAACACTTAAACCCCAATCTGTGCTGGCTGTTAGTGTTTCTGTCCCCTTTTACATTGTGCCTTTGCAAATCACGGGGATATATCGTTCACATGACATAAAGGCAGGTGAGGGGCCTTCAGAAAATGTAACGACGTAAACATGGCAGATGAAGGGCTCCAGTGAGGCTCATTCCATCTTTGAGTCAGAATTCCTCGAGTGGTGGCTCACAGTAGTGCTGTGTAGCCCATGGGGAATGTCCTTGTGCTGGATGTAACTGTTGCCATTTCTGGTGGCCATTCTGAAAGAAGGAGTTGAGGGAGAAGCAAGCAGTTGATGCTGTGGTGGTGAAGCACTGAGTCACTTCCTCATGATTGCTTTAGTGCTCTAATTAATCAGGGTTTCTGTCCAGAGGTGCTAAATGCCTTCAAACCTCTGCATGCTCCTTTGACTCATGACTCCAGGAGTGGAAGATGACTGCTCCACAAAGGCCTGAGTGTACAAAGCTTAAAACTTTACCTGTTGTCACTCATTGCATTCAACTTTGAGTCCATTCACATTGAAGGAAGTTCTAGTGGGATAACACCTCTCTTCCTGCTGGGGTGCTCTAAGCAGGGGTGTGCCAAACTTGGAAACAAACATCAGTATGGATGTGTGCATTGTAAAACTGTTTTGTAACCCCATGCCTTCCTGATGGGCACAAGAACCTGATTTTAGGTCTTGTCAGCTTTGTAGAGTTTTGTCTTGATACTTGGGAATTGTGAAACTTGTGCTTTTTCTAAAATTTCTGTTTCTCTCTAGGGTCATGCAGCACCAATTTTATATTCTGTTTGGGCAGAGGCTGGCTTTCTACAAGATGCAGAATTACTGAACTTGAGGAAAATTGATTCTGTCCTAGAAGGACACCCAGTGCCAGTGAGTGCTCATAATCCTTGATGCAAAATTATGTTTTCTGTGAAACAATGTGTGCATGTATTTCACAGCAATTTTCGTTGCCAGCTATGTGGTATAGAAAAGATAGAGACTTCCTTATGAAGTCTAAAGAAAGATAATGACATTTATGTCTTCACAACTGAATTTGAACTGTGTTTGAGTGAGCATGTAAAAATTACCTTTATTGTTGTAGTGAAGTTCCCCTACAGTCCTGCATGGCAGTATTTTCCATTTTATTAATGTTTATGTAAAGTTCCATCCAGGTTTCACTTGTCTTTTAAGCAGCTTTGAGGTATTTCAAAAGTTTATATCCAGTTTTGTCACCTCATTGGTCTTTCCATTCCCAGCCAATTGTTTCAATTGATTCTTTTTTACACAAAATCATCAATTCTTAATTGGGGCCATCCGAAGCATAGCTGAGAAATTCCATTCCCTCTCAGAGAGCCCAGTTGGCTTGTGACAGTCATCACGAAGGTACCTGCAGTGTGGATAAATCAGGGGTTCAAGGCAAGATTTAGAGGGACTTGCACATTGTTATGGCTGAGAAGCTGCATTTTGATGTATGTTGAACCATTTTCTAGCACTGGAAATTCCTTCCTCTGTTTCTTAACTGTAAAGTAATTGTTGTCTTTTTATTCTCAGAGACAAGCATTCACTGATGTGGCTACTGGATCCCTTGGGCAGGGTCTTGGTGCTGCTTGTGGAATGGCATACACTGGCAAATTCTTTGACAGAGCCAGGTAATTCTGTCTTCATATTTCATGATTATAGGCATTCAATGGGAAAAGTTTGTTAAAATAAATTAGATAGATAGATAGATTCTCCTTTATTCCATTCTCCATTCCCAAATCTAATTTCAGATTCAGGTTCTAAATGATAGATAATTACAAAGCTGTTGCCAGTGAAACTACCAAGGGTTTAAAGATTAGCAACTGTTAGTGCATATGTGTGTTTCTTTTGTAACCTGACAGCACTGAGAGCTGATGTTCCTGAACAGAGAAGACAGTGAGTTGTTGGAGGAGCCTCTAACTTCCAAAGAGTAACTGATAACCATTTTGAGATTGGATGTGTCCCTTTAGAAGGAAAGTGCAAGCTGGAGATGCCTGTTCAAAGTCAAAAGATAAATAATGGAGAACGTTGGATAAGGAACTGTTATGGTCAATAATAGCATAATTGAATCATAAAGTAGGGCTCCAAAATGTTATCAGAGAGGCACTTGATTCCACAGAGACAAAAATGACTGCTCCTGCCATTTGTTTTGTGCACAAGAAAAGAAGATGTCTAAAAGCAAATCTGTATGAGGAAAATAGCCTGATGTGGTTGATATATTTTATTTGACAGTTCTAGAGCATTTGAGCATAGGCTGCCCAGTTAATGTGTCCTACACTTCACTAGCTTGAAATCATTTCTGTGAAAGATGACTTGCTGATTTTAATTGAGTTTAGCAGATGCTACGTGTGGAAAAAATCTAACCAGTGCTTACATGACAAAAGGAAAAGGTGGTCTTGCGTGCAGCACTGAGGAGCAGCTTAAGTGCAAGGAGTTCACATTTAGCTGAAGGCAGGTGGGAATCAGATCAAAAGTCTGTTACAGCTTCATGTTGAGTAAAAAAATAATATCACTGATGGCCATCTTGATTATTTTGTTTTAAAATTATATATTGGCTAGTTTACCATTATTTTTTTAATTTTAGTGGGCAATAAACATTTACAAAGTTTTGTTATCCAGAAAAAAAAATGGTAGTAAAAGATGAATGCTGTGGCTGAATTTGGCAGAGATGAGGCAGCACTCCTGCTAACTGAATTTTACCAAAATAAGAGGCTTTAGTGGTTGGAGAAATAGTTCACAAAGTGATATCATGTTGGTTATCTTTTTCCTGAACTCTGAATTTGTTATACAGCATGCTTTGATCCATAGCTGAGCTCATCCACAATTCAGAGTTCCCTGAAATTAATTCCTGTTGGTTTTCCTTCCAGAGGGTATGTGGGAGGAAGGAGGAAGCAGAGGTAGCTGTCCCTGCTTTGTTCAGGATCCTGCTGAGTCACAGTGACAGCGTTCAATGGGCTTGTTCAGTCAAGCCTTGCAATGCGAGGCTTAAGAGTTGATTTTTTTGAGACAAGTGTTTGGAAAGGAGTGCAGTATTTCTCATCTTACTTTTCTAACGTATAACAGCTCAGAACCATTTTAATTTGATTTGTCTAAGGTTACGTAACTTTAGCTGAGGTGAATGCATTGAACAATGGGAATTGAGTTTGGGATAGAAAAATGAAGTGAATTCTTATTATGAATAATTGGAGGAGTTTTGATTTAATAGTGCTTACACATCAAACCTAATTTATTTTTGGTTTTAATTTCTTCTAGCTATCGAGTGTACTGTCTGCTTGGAGATGGAGAGTTATCTGAAGGCTCTGTTTGGGAGGCAATGGCCTTTGCTGGCTTTTACAAGCTTGATAATCTTGTTGCTATATTTGATATTAATCGTCTTGGACAAAGTGACCCTGCTCCTCTGCAGCATCACGTTGAAATCTACCAGAAACGCTGCGAGGCCTTTGGGTATGTGAGTGGGAGAAGTTCAGGATAATCTCTCATTTGAAAATGTATGTTTTATTTGCTTCTAAGAATTGTTCAAATGAGCTTTCAGCTCTAAAGGATTCCATCAGCAAGGAAGATGGTCTGTCATAATACCTGATATTGGTCAACTTTATGGCTGCAGCTGGAATGTTAAAAGTGGTGGAATTTGTTGGTTTTGGGGAAAAATAAGGACTGCTTACTTACATAAATCTGTTAAGGGTCTTAAAACTGTTTTTATCACATTACATTCAGATTTATAACTGTGACCATATGTCCTATCATAGCAAGTAGATCAGAAAAAAAACAGCATGGAGAGCATTACTTGTAAGAGAATTCTTTGTTTATTGGCTTTCATTTAGTTTCATATTTCTATGGAGATGCAAAGTCCATGCTAAAAATTTGTCAAGTACAATAGAAACCAAATTATGCCAGAGTGTTCTGGTTTTTTTTAATCAACTTCTATTGTCAGTTTTCATCTTATTTCTAGATGTTTGATTTGCTCTTGTGATTAAAAATGGCCATTATGTCTGAAGAAATGTAGTTATCTGTGGGCTGTGAATTTTGCTCGTAGCTGTTGATCCCCCTGTGACTCATTTTGCATTATAAAAAAGTGGCTGTGCTATTTTTTATGGTCTCAAATAAATGCTAGTTTGTGTTTCTGGCATACTTTGGGTCTCTTAAAAAGACACTGCTCTGGAATGAAGTTAGTATTTGTTATTGTTATTGCTGACTACCAGAGAGTGTCACATGCTAAAACCCTTTAGAAACAGTTGATCTGTTTGTGTTCTTAGCTGGCATGCCATCATCGTGGATGGACACAGCGTGGAGGAGCTTTGCAAAGCCTTTGGCCAGGCCAAACATCAGCCAACAGCCATCATTGCAAAGACTTTTAAAGGCAAAGGCATATCAGGTAATATTGCAAATAGCAATGATTGCTTTGCATACACACAGGGATATGATGCATACCTAGAGCTGCAGTCAAGGTACCTGCACATCTGAGCAATAGCATGCAGAAGGTCTTTCAGCCTCTGTACCTCTCAGCAACGTTATTGCTGAGAACATTGGTTTGGTCCTCTCAAGTGAGAGGTGTGCCAGCTCTGGTGTTGTGTCTGTGGGATGGAGTAAATTCACACTCAGCCTGTCAAGGGTTGCCATGATTCCCTTTAGCTACAGCTTTTAGCAGCACTCTGTGAGCTTGCCTTTCTCACCAGATAAATACTAATAACAGCAGTGAATATCTTCATTCCTTTTCATTGAGTAAGCAGGCAAAGTTCATTATTCGAAGTGACTTAGGGAACAGCAGCATATCGGCCAGAGAGGTGATTTGGCTGTTAGTGTGGGGTGCACAGATAAGAGTCATCAGAAGCTATTAAAATAAAGCTGTAAAACATCAAGTCTTGTTTGAATTGGACACCTTGGTTAACTGTGGTTTCAAACTTAACTGAGTTTGTTTGAATAGCCTAACCGTTGAAATTTCATGGGAGGTGTTCACACTGATTTACTGATTGCTTCCTGCCACACTTAAGGACCAGGTCTGTTAGGTGCCAATTTACAAATAATTTCAGTAGAAAATGTTGGGAATTTGTCACAAGTTTGGAATATATGTAATTTAATTATGTAAAATTCCTCCTATTAATTTAAATATGTTGGTCGTAATGCAGGTGAATACTACTGTAATTGTTCAAGTGATTTCTTCCTTGAAAGACAACACTAGACTGTCACACTCCATTGCATTTTAATCTGGGTAAAAACCTAAATTGTTTTTATACTTTTCTTACTTGTAATGTGATTTTAAATACACAGGTGTTGAAGATAAGGAAAGCTGGCATGGAAAGCCCCTTCCGAAAAATATGGCTGAACAAGTCATTCAGGAAATAGATGACAGGATCCAAAACAAGAAAAAGCTTTCTCCAGCCCTTCCAGAAGAAGATGCACCTATAGTAAATATTAGAAATATTAAGATGCCATCTCCACCGACTTACAAAGTGGGAGAAAAGGTATTCCCTTCTTTTCCACTGTCAGATATTTCAAAGTGTGAGACTGTTTAACAGGATGGCAGGAGGTTATCTCTTGCCACAATTTCAACTACCCACATTTTCTCAGTAGGCAAACACCTGTTTCTCTGATGTGACACGGACAATCAACTTGCTGGGTATCAAAAGAGTATAGAAATATATTAAAATACGAAGGTTGAAATGACCCTTCTTTGTTTGATCTAAACTACTTTATGTGCAGTTAAAATTGAAGAACCTCCTTAAAGTTCAATGAATTGCCATGATTGGAAAGGAAGGTTTCAAACATTTCCTAGCAGAATTAATGGGGTGTTGCCAATTACAGCACAGATGTATTTTCTAATGCTTCATTGTGGGCTTGTTTACTCTTCTGTGTGTCACCGTTCTCACATGTACTTTTGATACTGCTATCATTGGAAAACAATACAACAGGAAGAGAAAAAACCCTCTAGAAGCAGCAAGCTACAGCAGCCCTGGTGTGTTTTCCTTTTGCAGTGGGCCACCCGCAAAGCTTATGGGGTTGCGCTTGCAAAGCTGGGCCACGCTAATGATCGAGTGATTGCTCTGGATGGCGACACAAAGAACTCCACCTTCTCAGAGCTCTTCAAGAAGGAACATCCCAGTCGCTACATCGAGTGCTACATTGCTGAGCAGAACATGGTAACTGCTCCCTTGGTTTATTGAAAGATCAGTATAACCATTCAGTGTGAGTCCCCTTTAGAGTGCGGGGTCTAACTGCTTTTCAGATAAATGTGTGAGGTAATTGTAGCAATAACCAATTCAGCAACCTTGTTTTAATTTCTGTTTTGCTAAAGAGGGGCCCTTTTAGTAAATACCAGTCCAAATAATGCAGGTAAATCCCTTCGCTCTTAGTAATGATGATTTTTGTCTGCTGGAGATAGCAAGACCGTGTCCGTTGGACTGAGAACGTAAGCCTTTGATCCAGGAGAAGAAAGAGAGGGATGAGTCTTAAAAATCTGTGAATGGCTGCTTGAAGCAGATAAAGAAAAGAAGCTGCCAGTAAGAATCAACAATAACAGCTAGCAATTGAAGCAAGGAGCAGAGGAGAATGCAGGAGGATAGATACTGGTAGGGTGAGTTACCTCCTTTCCTTTCCGGAAATGCCAGCAATTAGAAGCAGGACTGAAAAGATTTTTAACCTGCGTTGGGAACTTCTTGCTAAATTTTTAGGGCAAGAAGTTCTACAGATGATATCTTGGAAACAACTGATGAATGAGGAATTCACTGTTCTTGTCCAATGTCCCTCTTTCAGGTGAGCATTGCAGTTGGTTGTGCCACTCGTGACAGGACCGTTGCTTTTGCCAGCACCTTTGCCACCTTCTTCTCGCGGGCGTTCGACCAGATCCGCATGGCTGCCATCTCCGAGAGCAACATCAACCTCTGCGGCTCGCACTGCGGGGTTTCCATCGGTAAGGGCACCCACAGCTTCCCAGCAGCAGTCCCCATCCGTTTAGTGATAAGTGTCTAGCAGTCAAATGGATCCTGCTCTGTGGAGGAAAGCTTTATTACAGTGGTAGCATTGAGAGGAGGAAGTTGTAATTGCAAGCCCAGTTTTGTGGGAGACATTGTCGTATTTAGAAAGAATGAGAAAAATTTCAAGCTGTCATCTGGGTTTTTTCTTTTTTGGTCTGATTAAAATAGGATTTTTCCCTACAAGCTTTTCTGCTGTACAACTAAAGACCAATATAAGGGGATTGGACTGAAACTGAGGAGTTTAGGTTCCATTCCATCTTTGCAGTTGATGTCTTCTGTTCTTCTGTGGAAAGAATAGTCATGTGCTTACTGTACCTTTGTTTACCAGTCTCTAAAGTGAGAAACTAATGGTGTTCTTGCACAGATGCTCTTGTCCATCAATCTCAAAAAGACTTTAACTACTTCAACTTATCCCAGTACTTTTTACTACTGAAATTGTTGATATGGTGATTAAAAAAATCCAAAACCTCCTAAGTACTGATGAAACAGGAACTGTGAAGCTGTTACATAATTCAGAAAATTGAATCATAGGAACGTTTGGGTTGGAAGGGACCTTAAAGGTCATCTCATTCCAACATCTCCCACTAGACCAGATTGCTCAACGTCAGGCAGGGCTTACCCTTGGTTGTCTTGACACCCTCCCTGTCCTCCATGTGTCTTAGTATAGCTTCTAGGATAATCTGTTCCAGGATCTTCCCAGGCACAGGGTGGTAGTTGGTAGTTCCCAGGATCCTCTCTTCTCCCCTTTTTCAAACTGGGTGCAGTGTTTTCCTTTTTCCAGTTACCAGGAACTCCACCTGGTACTGCTGTGACTTTTCATGGAGAGTGTCCTGGCAGCTACATCATCCCTTGGGACTCTGAGATGCATCTCATCAGCTCCCATAGACTCTTGTATGTTGAGGTTCCTCAGGAGCTCACGAGCCTGATCTGTTGTGGTTTAATTCCAACTGGCAGCCAAGTAACACCCAGCCACTCACACACTCCCTGTCCCTGCAGTGGGATTGGGAGGAAAATCAGAAAAAAAACTTGTGAGTTAAGAGCAGTTTAATAAATGAAATAAAGTAAAACACACTAATACTAATAATAATTGTAATTATAAAAATAAACTCTGAAAAACAATCACAATACAATTTCTCATCACCCACTGACCAATGCCCAGCCTGTCCCTGAGCTGTGGTCAGCCCCTTCCAGCCAACTCGCCCCAGTTCATATGCTGAGCATGGCATTCTGTGGTATGGAATGTCCCTGTGGCCAGCCTGGGTCAGCTGTCCCTCCCAGCTTTTTGTCCATCTTCTCACTGGCAGAGCATGAGAACACTGAAAAATCCTTGATTTAGGATAACACCACATAGCAACAACCAAAACATCGGTGCGTTATCAACAGTATTCTCATCCTTAATCCAAAACCACTGTACCAGCTAAGAAAAAAAATTAATTGTACCAGCCAAACCCAGGACATCTTACCACAGAAGGAACTTGGCTCCCTCAGGCCCCATCCTGCAGTCCATCCACCTGAGAGGCATGGGAAAAGGGTTTGCCAGGGGAGAGCAAGACAGCAGAGCCAGCATGTCTCAAACCAACAGGCTGAGGACCCTCACCAGCAGAGCCTTCTCTGGTCTCAGCTTCCTACTGCATCTGTTTGGAACACGTCAGATCAAATTGGGGCTGGCTTTGGTTTGTTTGAAGGAGCAAGAGAATTTTATTTTTTTATTTGAAATGCATAGACATGACCCATGAAAACAGGAACAGACTTGCATACCAAGAAGGAAAATGCAAGTAGACACTCATGCTTGAAAAACTAGTAGGTATTTCTAGAGAAAGCGAAAGAGAGGGAGAGCTGACAGGGGTAGTAAATTAAGGCTCTCTGCATACATCAGTTTTTCAGTTGATTTAATAGTTTTGGCTGGCAGTAAGGTTTGGAGGAGAGTGGGATTTTTTTTTGTTGTTTTAAATAAAATTGTTAATATGAGCTGTATCATTGGTAAAGAATTATAGATGCTTCATAAACATGTGTAATCTCATCCCAAACCTCAAACTTGTAGCAGTATGGTTTTCTGGAGCAGAGACTGTATGTAGTGTGTACCAGACTATGCCTTTTGTAGGTAATAAAGGAAGGAATTCTATTACAAGCCTCTTACTAAAATCAGTCCTTCCACCTTCAGACTTTTAGCAAGCAGGGTGTTGGTAAAAAAGCCAGTTAGGTTTGGTCTTTTCTCATTTAAGAAAATAAAGCTCCTTTGGGTTACCCAAATTGTCTCCTAGAACTACACTTCCAAGTTTCAATTTTCAGCACATGAAATGTTCTCCTGGGTGCTGTGACTGTGAAGTGCAGACTTGGATTTATAAAGTTGTTTGAGGTACAAATCTCATTCAAGCCTCAACTTGATTTTCAAAAAATAATTTCAACCCGAAGTTTTGCACTTATATGAAGAGTTATATAGAGTTATATAAAGAGTTACATGAAGTTAATGTAAGTATTGCAACTTATATGAAGAGTTATAAAGAAAGTTATTCAGAGAAATCCTTTTGCAGTTAAAAAAATTCAATTTTAAATGAAAGGGTATGAATGAAGTGTACTTCCTATTAGAACTTTGGGCCTGCATGGAATTCCAAATCTGCATGGAATTCAGAATCCGGTCTGGATCTGTGGTGAAAATTGAAGTTTTATGTATGCAGTTCTAGGTAGACCTGGGCTTCTGCTGCATTGAAATTTGAACTACTAAATTTATGAGAAATAGCTATCACAATGACCTTCTGAACTTGTACTAAGTTCACTCCTAGACCAATAGTTGCTGATGGACCAAATAAGTTTTATGGTCATAAGAAAATAACGTAAATACTCTCATTTGATCTGTGGTGCTCCAAAACCATACAAATTGGGATTTTCATAAAGACTTGGGGCCAGACTCAACTTGGTGCTAGTCTGTAAGTTACTCTGAATTGAATTGAGGAGCTTTGAATGCTGGTGGTATTGGCACCACCGTAGCAAAAGCAAGACAAGCATGAGTAACTCTCCACCTTGGATAAGATTCAGATTCAGGCTATTAAAATTATCACCTGATAATTTTATTCTTCGTAGTTTCACTTTTCTTCTATGTCTTCATTGTATGGGTGCATTTTAGGATAGGAAAATGCCAGCTGGGATCCCTCTCATCCAGACTGCACACATCTAGAAACTGTGATGCTGAGAGGGTTTTCTCATGTCATGACTGAAAGCTGAGACACTTCCTCTTCCTGGTCGGTGCTTACTTTATCAGTAATGTGCAGTGGCAGAGTCCAATGATTGATTTCTTTAACATGTTTAAAGTTCTTCAGAATTTTGTGCCGCTCTTAGGAAAAATATTCTCCTCCTTCCTTGCGAACTCGTCCTTCCTGAATAACAGGTAGTGGGTGCATGTGGGAAGGCTCTTTGCCCTGCTGCTGCAGGCTGTGACATGAGTGGATTCAGAGCTCTGCGCATGGTTGCTTTGGAACAGTGCCATTCCCAAAGCTCCGTTACATAAGGTCACTGGGGGCGGGGGATGTTGTGGTGGTTGTTTCTTTAACCATGGAAAATCATGGCATCCAGCACGTGTCCTGGCTAACGATTCTTTTTCATAGATCTGCAGTTTATGCCATGAGGCGCTTGAGTTGTTAAATTAACAACACAGATGCCCTACTGCTCCTTAAAAGACCTTTTTACAGTGTTAAAAAATACATACATACCCTTCATTTAATCTTGAAATCAGCCTAAGAATTTGAGAGTAGTTGTACCAATTGCACTCTCCATTTCTGATGGGACACATGCAATTCTCCTTTCACATTTCCAGCAGTTTAAATCTGGAGGAACGCTTATTGACAAGTATAAATTTTGCCTCAGCACATGTAAATCTGAAGATGCTTAAAAATCTTGTGACCCTCTTTCTGTATCTGTACCCTTCCTATTTGGTTGTATTCCTTTTGTGTTGTTTTATTGTTATACTTTATTTCCTATTTTTTCTTTTTAATCCCAGTTTTCTTTCTTTTTAGTCTCTTTCTATCCTTATTTACTGTTTAGATGGTTCCAAGTTTAAGGAGAAGATGATTCTTTTCTCAAGCAGGTAGACTTGCATGTTGTGTGTGTGCCTGATTTTATCCTTTTCTCCTTTTTTGCCTGGTTTACGTTGAAACTCACTTCTTTATTGAGTGATTATCAAAAATGTGCACTTGCTCTTTTTTGTAACCCTGCTTTAACTCTTTCAGGTGAGGATGGGCCATCTCAGATGGGACTGGAGGACCTGTGCATGTTCCGGGCTATTCCCAACTCCACTGTGTTTTACCCCAGTGATGCTGTAGCCACTGAAAAAGCAGTGGAAATAGCAGCCAACACCAAGGTTTGCATCACAGTATTTCTGAACCCGAGAATAATTCTGTCTTTTGTACTACTCTTGTTGTTTCTGGCATGTTTCTTGCACGTCTCTACCCACGTAAATTCTTCCCAAGGCTTCAGCGTGGCAGTGGGATGTTTTCTTTGCAAGGAAAGGTTACAGACATTCTGTCCAAGCTAGTGCAGAATGAACAGTCTGGAATGCTGTGGGTCAGATTTGGGGAGATGTAAATGATTACACACCAAGTGCAGTTTGAATCTACATTGACTCAGAGTAAGAGTAAGTGTAACTCCCTTAGGTCTTTAGCAAACCTGAAAGAGCTCCCTTAGTACAATATCTCTGGGGTCAAAATGGAAGCTGGACATGGAAAGATAAATTTATAGTGAGGATTTTGATCATCTCCTTGATCTATACTTCCATTGGTTGCTGTAGGAGGGTTTTTTTGAGAAAGGAGCAAATGATCTGAAAAATTTCAATCTTGCCACTACAGGTTTTCAATGAGGGAGTGTGGAAATGTGGTGTGTAACAAATGTGATGAGTGGTTTGTAGAAAAAAGATGGGAGATGGGGAAAAGAGTGTGAAGAAGATATTAAAGTACAAGTTTGCTGCTACTTCTAGAAGGGCACCTGAACTTTAACTGATGGAAAGCATTTTTCCTTGCTTTCAGGCCAGCATTTCTTCTCTAATTTAAAATTGGCAGAGGAAAAGTTGCATGTATATGGTACACTTCTAAGAGTCTAACTCGAGTAGGATTCTCCATTTCCACAAGAGAACAAAAGAGAAATAAATATCTTGGAATCACAAAGGAAATTTTAAGTTATGAGTGTACTTTTAAGAGGAGGTGTTTTGTACTGTTTGAAGCAGCCAGCTGCCACAAAGGACTAATGGGAATTGGTGGGGCAGAGAGAGATTATTTATAAGAACCAGAGATAGCATAGAAGGGTGAACATCAGACAAACAGAAAAAGTCATTTTTATATTTTTTTTTTCATAGGATTTATCAACTAAAATGTCAACCCTTTTCTGTTTTCCTAACTTCTAACATGTTTACTTTGGAAACAGGGCATTTGTTTCATCAGAACCAGTCGTCCTGAAAATCCTGTCATTTACAACAACAATGAGGACTTCCATATTGGACAGGCAAAGGTAAATAAATAGAATTAGAAAAAATATGCAGTGTTCCTTTTATAAAAGCCCTTTTCCCTCTTAAGTATTGCAATGCCAAAGATTTGATGTTTTCATAAAAATATCTAGAAATGTAAAAAACCCAGTAAGATTTAGTGTTAAAAACACATGGAGATGTTTTCTTGCAGGTGGTTTTGAAGAGTAAGGATGACCAAGTGACTGTGATTGGAGCAGGAGTCACTCTGCATGAAGCACTGGCTGCAGCAGAGCAGCTGAGAAAAGGTGGGGCTTTTTTCCTTTTTGTCATTTAACACAGAAAAAAGATCAATAGCAGTCAGCCTACCTGCTGACCCTTTGTACTGGTAAACATTAATTACACTGTTCAGACAGCTAGTCAGTCACCTGTTAGCTGATGCAGTACAACACAGCATGCAGCTGCCAGCCTAGCCTAATGGTGGAGGAGGTTTTAGTTGGCTTGGCAGCATTAGTAGCCATGAAAATTGTCAAACAGGTCAGATCAAGGTCTCCTTAGAACTGCTGCTCTGTGATGGTGCCCTGTGGGCAGAGGCTTGGGGACACTGTGAGAAGCAGGAGCGGCACCTGGTCTGGGTGGGCCAGGTACAGCACAATCAGCTGCAAACAGGCTGGGGCCAGGTCCCAAACCACAGCTTGTCACCTGTGTGCCTGTGGGCACCTGGCCTGGGCTGGGCTCACTGCTGACCTGGGTTCTTTTGAATGCAGCAGCTCTGAACAAGCCTGGGAGGGGCATGAATCTGTGGCAGTGCTCAAGTCACTGACATGTCACAGCAATGATAATCCTTCAATGAAATAAGAGAAAGAAACCATCAAAAACCCATCTGTGAGTCAGGGGCCTCTGCCCAGGAAGAGATTACAAACAGCAGGAGATAATGCAGTAATGCTGCCTGTGGCTTATGGGGAGCTTTGTGTGCAGTGTCTGGGTGGACTGATACTTTGTCGTGACCTTGAGTCACCAGGCTTAGGACATTTTAAAAGTTGTATTTTCAGAACCATTGTTATTTTTCTGCATTTACCATGCTTTATGATGCTCTGCTGATCTTGAAGTCTGAGTAATCACCTCTGGAGAGATAATCCCATAGTGCAGAGGCAGTGTCTAATACCCAAAATGTATTGGCCACTAAAGAGCCTTCAGTCACAAAACTGTAACAATAGGGCCTCTTCATGTGTAGGAGCTGGCCCAGTGTTCAGCCAGTCAGGATCAGAGACAACCTCATGTAATTGCTATTCTTTATAAACAATTGCCATTTGTGTGCAGCTTTAATGAACCATCTGGGCCTGCCTTATGAGGGCAGGGCAGATTCTGGGTGCAGTGCCAACCTTAAGGGTGCCCCGGTAGGGCTGGGCAGTTCAGAGAGGCACACCCAAAGGGTGGCACCCTGCAGTGAAGAAGGAATTCAGAATGCCTACAGACCAAGGAATCAGGTGGAAATTGTACTTGGCTTGACAGTAAAGTTAAAGGTAAAATAAAGATCCCAGAAAAAAATTGCAATCGACAGTCTGAATAAGGAGGATTTTCTGGTGACTGAGGAAAGCCAGTTAGATGACTGTACTGCTGATGGGTGCTCCTGGTAACCTTGAGTCCCTCATCCAAGCCTCCTCCATCGTGTCTGTGAATGAATGGATATACTATTCCACAAGGTGCATGGAGAAAGAATACATATAAAAATTAGGCTTGGCTGGGTTCTGTGGCAGATGAGCCACAGGTACAGGTACCTGGGAGTTCATGTGGGCAGTTCTCATAATGGTCTAGGAGATCACAGCCATCGCCTGTACCACTGGCATTGTCTTGCATGTTGCAATTCTTTGTTGCAAATTTCATTTTTTTATGCAGAAAAAATCTACATCCGTGTGATTGATCCCTTCACTATAAAGCCCCTGGATAAGAAGACAATACTTGAAAATGCAAGAGCAACCAAGGGCAGGATCATCACTGTTGAGGATCACTACCATGAAGGTGAGTGGGGTCTGGGAGGTCACAGCCCTCAGAGGCTGGAAGCTCCCAGCTTTCGATGTGACAGAGGAGTATGAGACCTGATGCTGTCATCCCATTAAAGCAAAAGAGAGATTTCAGCCTTTTTCGGTGCTGTTAGGATTACAAAGCCACGCTGAGGGTTGAAAGATTCGTAAGAGTAAGGGGTAATCAGGGCTGCCTTTCTGATTAACTTGGCCTTGTGTGCCCTTTGTGTGCTTGATCTGAGTGAAGTCTGGATTCATTTGTGCCCAGTGAAATTGTAAATTCCTGCTGTGTTGCAGGGGTTCTGCACAGTGTTCTCTGAAAGGCTGTACAGCAGCTGCTCTGCAGGGGTGAAATTGCAAGAGAGACCATTGCTATGCAGGTTTAAGTATTCCATGTGTCCAAAAGCTTGGCTCCGTGTTGCTGGAAATCAGATGGTTTGGGCAGTTTCTGTAGTTCTCCCACAGTTACTCTGGGATAAATTACTCCCTTTTTCTTCTCCACCATCACAGATACCTACTAACAGAAATTAGTAGATATAGTTATGAGAATATTATCCTAATTTGAGGTGAGCATCAGTCTTGCCAAGTACCTAAAGTGAGCTGGTTCTACTGTGAGTGCTGGATACACCCTATTTTTGTCCCAGATTATGGATGGTGATAGATCACTGAACCTCATCATTTTCTAGCTTAGTGTTCAACTCTGGACAAGTATTTCACTGCAGGTTTGCAAGATGGTAGAGTCTTAACTGCGAGGTGCTGGACAGGGGCTTTGTGCTGGCACTGTGCTCTGTGGTGCAGGCAGGGCAGGTGTCTGTGCATCAGAACCCTGAGTGCATTGCAGGCCCCACCACACTCATCTCACCAGCTGCATCCACAGAGGTGCCTCTGGCAGGAAGCTCAGTTTGGTTAAACCCCACCATGTCTGGAGCTGTGGGCAGCCCTGTCATCCTGGATACACTCTGGCTGAAGGGTAGCACTAAAGTGCCTCTTCTACCAGGTCTCACAGCACATGCTTTTGACACAAGTCTTGTTTTCTTCTTCCCTGGTACTTCTACTTCCAGTGTCTCTCCTGCCTCCATGCAGTTCCTGTTGCATCCTTTGTCCATGTGACTGATAGTGAGTCAGAGCTGAGCTCTGAGCAAAGGTTGTGAATACATTACATAACCCAGTGAAGTGCCCAGCGGCACGTACAGGCACTGTGAAAAGATGGAGCTCTGAAGTGCTGCTGATATTGGTTGGAATTTCAGCACGTTAAGTACACTTGTAAATGCTCTTCAGTCTAAGTGTATTTTTAAACCAGGTTCCTGGTGGCTGATGCCGAGGTGGTGAGAGCTTGCTGACAGTCCTGTATCCTTGAGAGGCAGGTGTATCTGGCTGCTGATGGCTGAGTACCTAAGGAATGGCAGCCTGCTTGTCCTCAGAGTGCCTTTGATACAGGACAGAGTTCTCATTTCCCAGTTGGCCCACTCAGACACGTGTGATCGGTGTTTTCCTAAGCCTGGGAATGGAGGCCGTAGGTTGCAGGGCCCTTTGCTCAGACACAGACACAACATGGCTGCTCCTGCTCGGATGTTCCATCAGTGCCGTGTCTGCCCTCTCTCCGCAGGTGGCATGGGCGAGGCTGTGTGCGCCGCGGTCGTGGGCGAGCCTGGCATCACCGTCACTCGCCTGGCTGTGTCCCACGTGCCCCGCAGCGGGAAGCCAGCTGAGCTGCTGAGGATGTTTGGCATTGACAAGGATGCCATCATGCAGGCGGTGAGGGCGGCCGTGTCCAAATCCAGGAACGCCGAGTAGCTCGAAGCATCTCGTGCTGTGTAACGGAAGAGCTGCGTTGGGAGAGGTAAAGGCAGGCAAAGGTGCTTTATGTAGAGAGTTCTAATAAAAATACCAGCTTAAAAAACCTTCTGGGGTATAGTATCTTTTTTTCTCTGTGGGGTTGGTGTAATGGGATGGTGTAATTGAATGTTTTGAGTACCTCCTCTCTGCATTGCCCCCAGCCATTTAAAACTAAAGGCAAGGAGGAAGTACCCAAGGTGTTGGGTGATGCTGAAGTGGAATGGGATGTTCCAGGTCCTGGGGAACCACTGGGGAGGTGGGGCCGAGAATTGACCTGGGCTCAGGTAGGACATGCTGAATGGTATGTCCTTCACAAGCTCAGTGAAGGAAGTTGAAACTCTTCATAGAAACTTGCAGTTTTGAGTGCTTGGCTGACGCTGCAGCAAGGGTGGTGCTGAGATGGATTAAAGAACGATCTGGAAGAAGAGCAGGAAATTCCCAGGTACCCAAAGAGGATGCAGGTCAATGTGTAAGTTGCTTTTTTTTTTGAGAATTGACTTCTCATGTGACCTGCTCTAAGTGGCTGAGCTGTTCATCTCGCATGGTGGGATGCACTAGGTGACTTTTTAAATGTTTTACTGTCTTTAAACGTTTTGCATATCTTACCCTTGAGCAGTTTCTGTTAAAATTAAAAATTCATTGCTGACTGCAGAGTACCAAACTTGGAGATTTAAGTATTGAAACATGCTTCTCATCCTGACTGTTCCTCAAATTACCTTTCAGAAAGGCATTAGACAGCAGAGGACACTAAAAAAGCCCTTTTCATCAGAGCAGGGTGACTCTGTGTAGTTTTCAGTTCACCCAAAAGCTATTTGCCACTAGCATGGCTAGAGGGGGCTGAGCGAGACTTTATTTGGAGACTAACACAAAATATACAGTATTTTGGGATGGTGGAATACTTCTACAAAGCCATGTAAACAGTCCATGTAAATGAGAATACAAATACTATGAAATAACTTGTATTCATCCTTCTTGCACAATTTAGCCCTCGAGGGGTTGGGTGGCAGCTGTGCCTGACTGCGACTGTTGGTGTTTCTGGCAGTGCAGCTGGCACTGCAGGCAAGAGTGATCGATACTGGTGTTTCAAACTACGTACAACAAAAAGTAACCTTTCTGATTTTCTGAGCAAGGCTTGAAATAGTTCCTGTAAAACTCTGAGTTCTTTGGGTTTACAGCTTTCAGATTTATATTTCCTTACAAGTCCATGTTTATGGCTTTTATTGTCCAATTTTTTGCCTTCACCATTCTGTGGCTATGCAGACCTTACATTTTTACTAAAAATGTAAAGATAGCCCCTTTTTTGCAGTCTTCCTATGATTGCATTAGCCCTACACATTGCAAGGATGTAACACATCCCTATGAAATGAGAGGACTGTCAAAGATCCATGTTTATTTTGCTCAAAGAAAGAAAAAGGTTGGAGGATGAGTCAAATCAAGCACTTTGTTTTTCCCCTGAGAAAAGATGAAATTTGTTGTTGTTAATACTCTCATTACTGCAGCACTCTGTCAGTGCCTGTAACATCTCCCCAGTTCTCCTCGGGTGAAACCACTGCCCGCCCACTGCTCCGAGTTCTGCCACAATCAATTCATCAGCCCCAGCGCCGGCACCGCCAGGGCTCAGCTGGGAGAGCAGTGCTGGCCTCTGCCTGCTCTGAGCAGCACAGGGGGGAGGAGGAGGCAGCCAGAATTCCTACAGAAACAGCCAGAGCCTGAGCCAGAACCAGCCCAGGACAACACTGGGCTCTTGTTGATTTTGGTACAGCCTAGGCAGACCAGTGTGATTTGTTAGGAATGAGAGATGCAGAACCCCACGGCTGCCTGGGGAAGGTGAATGTGTTCATATTTAAATGGAATCAAACACAAAGCTACATCTCGATTGTCTTCCAAGCTCTGCTGAGCCCCAAATGGCTTTGGAATCCAGAGTGGGGATCCCCATATCCCAGTTTCAGGTTTATTTTTGAGGCAAAGGAGTAATGTTTTTCAGAGGTTTCACATTTCAGTATTTCACATTGGCCACTGGGTTGTTAGGTTCACCTCATACAGCAGTTCCTTTAGTACTGGAAATTTGGACAGCCAGGTTTGGGGAACTCTCCTGCAATACTCCTCCTAGGCAGCTTTCCTCAAGCCTGTGGGATGAAGAAAAAGACAGCTGTCACGACTGCTGTGTTCAGATCGTGCTGTATCCATGCAGCTTTTCAATATTCTTTGTGTTTTGTGTCCATAAACATGAGCCAGGAGTCTGAACACCCAACGAGTGAAGCCTCCCTGCACTCCCTGAGTTTTTATTTAAGCTATAGAAATCTTATGCAGACACTGCCAAGAAATACTACCCCATACAGGGTGAAGTATTAAAAATGTGAAAATGTTCTGCCACAGGGAAAGAGTCAAGACTAATTCATTTTCAAACCCAAGCAGCTGTAATTAACTGTAGTAGAATATTCCTTTTTTTTTAAGGCAGTAAGATTAGAAATTGTCATTTAATGAGTCGGTCTTAATTCTTGACCAAACCAAAGGCCCCAGGAAGGTCCAGGGAAATCAGATGCTGTCAGTGAAAAGAGCACTATTACCTCTTGGCCTGAATCTGTCAATCAGAGGAACAAAGCTGTCAAGGACACTCCGAATTCGGTACACTGGTAGTGAAAACAAATGTAGAAGATAAGCAACATAAAAAAAACCATTAAAAAATAGAAAAATGGCAACACCCAAATGCTGACACTTGTTTAAACAAGCACATCTGCAAAATTATTAATAACAAAGATCAGACTGAGGCATGAGAGAACCATCCACAACCTCCCACCATGTTAACATGAGGTTACAGAGGAGACGAGTTCTTGGTTGGGGAGCCATAAGTTGCTCTCCTATGCCATCCCCAGGGACTACCAAAATGCCCAGGTTTTAATATTTCCAGTAGCTGCTGCCATCCAAGTTCTGCCCCGAGCTCATCCTCAGTCCCAGGGGAAGGCATGGCAGCAGGAATGCACAACATCTTATCCAGTGGATCTGGGAAGATGGGCCTTGCTGCTAAAATTACATGTTGTCATGGCAACGCAGCATTCGGCCATTGCTGCAGAAAGAGGTGACTCAGGGTCTTGTGATCATTGAGGAGAAAAATGAGTCAACCTCTCCCTTCTGTAGCATTAAGGCTGCTTGTCTGCAGCCCCCCTGTAACTGGGAGATGTTGGGGGAGACTTACAGAATCTCCACCCCCCAGGTTTATGGCCCTGTGGTGACTGCGTGACCTTGTCCTGAGGGCAGGGACACAGCTGCTGCTGCAGGGACACTTACCTAGACCAAAGTATATCCCAGTGGTTTCCAGGGAAGCAAAGGTGATTAAACCAATCCCAAGGGAAATAGTCCAGTCTAAGGCAACAAAATAAATGTTAGCTTTGTTCATTTTACTCCAGTGCAACAATTTATCCTTCTACTGAATCTTGCCTTACCTTTGTGGTAATAGTAGCAAACTAGTAAAGCTCCAATGGCAAAGCAAAGAATGACAAAATGAAAGAATTCATCTGAAATTGAGAGGGAAGATTAGGTCACAACTGCAGCCATGGCCCTTCCAAATCCACCTTTAGGTACAGAGCATCACTCACAGAATGAAATAATTTCCCAGAGATTTCTCAGGCACTAGGCTCAATGTGAGATGGCTTTCATCAAGAAGCCTTGATGCACTTCAACAAAGTACTCATATTGGAAACATAAAGGGTTTTTTTAAACAGAGATCTTATTCTTGGACTAAGGTTCAACAGGTTTGACAACAGTTTGATTTAATAAATCAATTACCATCCTTCCGTATGCCCATCCACCGTACTGTCCACTGAGGGGGGTGAGTGCTCTCCTTCTCATATGCTACAAAAAAGAGATATCTTTTATTGCCATGGAACTGTGAAATTAAGGAGTTTAAAGTTTATTTACCTTTTTGTATTGGAAATAGATTGTCAGAGCAGAATATATGTAAAACTGTTTGTTGGTCTGTGAGCCTTCCAGAAAGATCAAATTAGCAATTTTAAAATCACTCCAAAGAGCACAGTTTTAAAAATGAGTTTAAAAAATCTATCACCAGATGGCTGCATTAACAATACTGAATTGTTTTAAAGTGCTCTGAGTCTTTTCTGCCCCTTCTGGGACAATCCATAGTCTCAGAATGACAGTGGGGGAGTAAAGCCATAGTACAAGGGAGTCTCAGTTTGATTCTTGGGTTCTTTGCACAACCACAGCTGCAATAATAAAATCCCCTTCACTACTGAGGGAGTGAGAACCATCCCTCTATTTACACCTGATGCCAAGTACTTCTGCACCTCCCAAAATAAGACCTGCTGCTGAAATGAGTCTCCAGCAGCTACACTGGCATAGAGAAAAAACAACAGAACAAACAAGGTATTTTAGAGGTTTAAACCCAGAGCGATTTGCTCATTGTCATGAGCAGAGCTGCCAAATTCTCTTCTTTCTCCAACTGTATTGCCAGAAAGAGCTGAGTATTTTACCATCTCTCCAATGATGAGTTCAAAGCAGCAGTTTTTTCCTCTTTGTTGGTAGCTTGAGTAGTCCCTGAGGCACCTGCTGCACCCAAGCCTTTGGGAATTGATTCAGCACAAGTTTCAGGTGCTGGTTTCCCCTACACTGGGCTGTACATCCAGGCAAGCCCTGCCTGGCAGTGAATTTTCTCTAAAGACGTAACAGGTGAGTGCTGGAAGTGTCCTTTACTGAACTGTAGACTGCTGTGGTGCTTTTGAACCACAGAGCAACTAAACCTTGCCAAGATATTCTGTTCCAGGTCACCTGATACAGGCATCACATTTTTGACTCTTTGAGCAGTCTGGATCGATCACATTCTGGTTTGGGGGCAAACTCAGTTATTTTCTTATTAATAACATAGCATTGCATTATTCTGACTCTCAGATACAACTGTGTGCAGTTGTATGAATGATCTATAGATCAAGAACTTAGCAGAACATCAATTTACACTTGGCCAGCATCTGTCCTGTATTGCTCTACTTCCTAAATGCAACAGTCCCACTGCAACTTTGCATCATGGAATGACTTGCACAGTATTTCTTCTATTAAAGCATTCCATGTTAATACCCATTTTCAACCTTCTACTTTTTGATTAGACAATCTCTAGGCATAGAGGAGCTGGTATTGCTCTCAGCACTAAGCAAAACTCAGCCCTGAAAGAGCCTCCACAAGATAAACTTTTGTTTGCATGTTTGTACTCACCATCTGCATCTGAATCTTCTCTTCTGGCAATCTCTGAAAAGCAATATAGTTTTGTTATTTCTGATGGAAAACATACAAATATAGAGCTAACAGCTCTAACAAGGACAGTGAGTAATCACCAACAAAACCTGGGGCGAGTGGCTGTGGCAGGACATCCCCCCTCTCTTATGGCTGGAGCATTTGGAAGAGATAACTCAGGCCAGATTAATGGCCCAGCAAAGGGCCAGAGAGCCCAGCAGGAGCCAGAGAGCCCAGCCGGAGGTCATCACCAGGCTCCTGAGAGCCTGGGGCAAAGACCCAGTACACGTCTGGTATGAGGACAGATGTGGGAAGAGATAAAGAAAAATAAACATAGGTGAGCAGGAGACACAGTTTTTATGTCTATGAAAGCCCACACAAATTATCACAGAGCAGAAGTCTCTTACACCCTCCTTGAGAACTGTGAGGAGATTTCTCCTTGGAGCTGGACACAACTTCAAGTTAATTTCCCAGGGAGTGAGAGAGAGGATTTTGATGACTACCCCCTTGAGGAATTGGTGGTAAGAAACATTGGATCCTAAGTGGTACTATTTCTTAGCTAGTTGTAATTTTATGGTACCTTTAACTCCACGTATGTACCAGTACTGCCCTTTTTGTTTTTTCCCTGTGTAGTAATAGTCTGTTTTATGTTTGTTAGTTTTGCATCTATTAATAAATAATTCATTTTATAATAGACCGAGTCAGCCATTATTAAAGAACTTGCAAATCAGAGTGGATTTTGGGGTGCTGGCCACCTCAATATAGCTACTGCCTGCTGCCAGAGGCCTGGGCAATAGGCAAAAGCTGATTTAAACTTACATCATCCATTCCTAAGAGTGGCAGAGCAAACACGGACTGGAAAGTACCATGACCCTTTCTGCACCTGCTAGTGTGGGGAGAACATGGCACTGCAATGGATCCCTCTGCCCTGGTGCTCTGTGTGCATCCCTGGGGACAGGTAACTCAAAAACCTCCCCAGGGGAATATGCTGCAATTTATACCTTCTCCACTGCACTGAACAGAAGTGGTTGAACAGATACCCTCAAAGGGCTACTCCACTGGGCTGTTTGCCTCTCCTAACTCATCCTGTGGCCTTGGCCTGGGCACAGGAGGGATGAGCTCAGTGATGCAATTAAGCCATTGGCAATTTCCTACTACTGGCTTTTTACAGACATTCTGGGGCCGTGCAGCAGTGTCTGGTGGGAGGAAATCTGCCTTCAGACTGCCTGTCTGTGCAAGCCTCTTGGCTGGCACTGTTGTTCTGCTGCCTGACATCTGGCTTTCACCTGGCACCTCCTGCTGGGAATGCTGTGAGCTAAGGCAGGAATGCATTCAGAGCCAAGCATCACTGCTTGCAGAAACCAGCTTCCAGGTCCCTCCCAGGCTTCAGGGAATGCTAAAAACTGCCTCTAGCTTTTTTGGCTAAGACTGAACAGTTGCCCAACAGAACTGCTGGATTTTCCCCTAAAAAGGATGATGACTGCTGTAGCTGATCTTGTGAGAACCTGGCAGGCCCACAAAAATGGGTTAATCTGCTGGAACACCTTGTACAAATCACCTGCTGTCAGCCAGCCACCACCAGAGCCTTGCAACAATGTCTGCACCATGCCCAGATCCAACACCAGGCTAGGGATTTACAAGCAGGGAGTTATTTTTTAATGTCTCAGCAGGTCAGAAAGAAGACACTGCAGGATGAGGTGACCTGGGAGCACTTACCTGAATCTCTGTAGGGAACCACCTCTGCTGGTATTCCTAAAACATGACACAGAGATGAGGTAGGTTAATACCTGCAGTGAGTGTGTGTGTCTGGTGCAAGTGCCAGCCCAACAATTCCCTGAAATCAGTGCAGCTGTGTAACATAGACAAGGGAGAGATCAACTCTAACTCCTGAGAGAGGATGGCTCTGCTGCAGGTTATGCAGTCAAAAAGTGGGAAATTACTGAATTATTACCCCCTCATATTCCATCTCTCCAAGTATCTGGAGTCAGGCAGAATCAGACTCATGTGAGACAGATTAGATGTCCTAATATCAATTTAAATGAGCTGCTCTTACATCTGAACTCAGTTTAAGACATTAATTAAAATATGAACACTTTACATTTTTTTACATCCATAGTTCTATAGCTATTCCTGTGTATTGACACAGCACATTTTCTTCATCTGCATTGAACTTATTTTCCATTTTTCCTTTGGGAGGAAAGGAAAAGCTTCAGGAAAAAGGTGGTCCTTACTGATGTTCTCCAGTCAGGGCTGTGGGCTGACTGCAGACCCTGTAAGTAGTGGCTGTGACAGATGTTTCCAGAACCCTTTTGCTGCATTTCAGTGGCAGCTGTGCAGACCCAGGCAGCAGGACTCCTCCCACAGGATTTTGCTGCTTTCCTGGTTCAACTCTGAGCACAGAGCATGGCTGAGTGTCAGCATTAGTTGAGCTTCATGTTGTAGGAAATGTCTTTCCTACAGCCAAATTCTGACTTGTCTTTCTTCTACATCTACACATGTTAATATACCTTTGTTCAACAGCCAAAACAAAGAATGCAAAAAATTATCCTTTTTTGGTTTATATTGGTTACCTCTAGTAACAGCCAATACTGTTGTCACTTTGTCCTACCTCCAAGTAACTGGCCTTCAGTCTTCTGTCTTCCTAAATCTTCCTCATCACTGTCTGGAGAAGAGAAAGTGTTTGTTCATCAGAGTAAAGAAAAATGTGCTAGCATCATCAGAAACAACAGCACTGTAGTTGTTTGGTCATAGTATAATCACATGAAGGTAAAAATCAAGGCTTTGAAATGCAAGAATCACTATTGGCTGCTTTTACCTCACAGCTCTCTCCAAAGCTGGTTGAATAGCTGAAACTCAGCAAAATGTGAAGCTGGAGTAACTTGTATAAAGGGCTGTAATGAGTAGTTATGATCTTTTATTTGCGGGAGGAATTTTGTAGCAGATTTCTGCGTTTCTGAAACCAACTTCCACAAGAGAGGGAGGCAGCCACTATTTTGCTGATTATGAATCAGGTACTGATGATTTTGTATGTTCTCTCTCTTAAATAATTTCTTACTTTATTCAGAGCTCTGCAGAATTACCACTGAATTGCTGCACATCTCCTAGGTCAGTCCTCACAAACATGCAGTCAGACTAAGGTATGTATCAGGGAAAATAAAATATATCCTCTTTACCTTGTGTATCTTCATCCATGGACTCATGGGATGAGTTTTCAGACTTTTTTCCCTCTTCTGAATACAAAAAATTCCTTTCCAGTCTCTTCAGGAGTTTCAATTTTTCATCTTTTTTTATAAAAAGAGAAAAAAACGTTATCAGCAACTACATTTTCTCTCTTTTACAATTACAGATTTCACAATGCTTTATTAAAGGTTGTCTGACAGGAAATCAGACCCCTTCTCTAATTTCAACTGTGGTTTTTTTGCACACAAAGGGTAGTACAAAGCATCAAATGAAAGCATCATACACACTACAGTTTAGACTTTCTTAAATGGTTGTGATGGACACCTGAAGTTTCATATTCTGGCATTTAATTATCCATAATGTGCAAATTCCCACTCCCCGAAGCAGCAGCGGCAGCTGAACGATGCTTCAGCCGGAGGAGCAGGAGAGGAGAGGAGCAGCTCTCCCTGCCCTGGGCTACTTCTGCCAGGGCTCCCTGTGCCGACACCGCGGCTCCAGCTCCCTCTCGTGGCACAGGAGCACAGCCCTCCCAGCCAGGCCACACCAGGATCCCAACTGCTCCTGGACCGTGTGGCCAGGGGAGACTCTGAACAGCTTCACACCTAGCTCTGTGCTCAGGGCCAGGGCTCTGAGCACCTCTTTATCAGGAGGTGCAGGATTTGGGCACAGGCAGGTGGATGGGATTCCTTCCCCCCCAGCTCCTCGAGGCTGCTCACAGCCCAAGAGCAGGTAAAGGTTCTTGTTCCCAACATTCCTGCTCTGACAGATGACCAAAGCTGTCAGGTTAGAGGTCCTCCCAGGCTGGGAGGTCTCTCCCCTTCAGGACCATGTTTAATCAAGGCAGAAGCAGGAACAGGATGTTGAGGGTCTCCAGTTAAACTCAGGGTCATCTTAAGTGAGTGCTGCTCTATCATCTATTAAAGACAATTAATGACTATGGACCCTGTGAAACTGTCCTTACCTTCTTACTGCACAGCCAGACAAATAAGTGTCTTTTATCTTGTTGCCAGGTTCAGCACCCAATGTACTATCCCCTGTCCATTTCTTTTAGTTTTACATGTGCTGCTAGGGAATTATTTGCAAAAATATTTTCAGTGGCTCAGCTCTGATTTCTTACCACTGTGAGTGCTCAGAGGGGTCCTGGCTGGCTGGATAACAGTCTGTGCAAAAAAGTCAGGGAACATTTTCTCAGGTCAGAGAAACTTCTTTGGCAGCATCACCCCAGGACATGCTCTCTTCCTAAATACAAGGGGTTTTTCCCCCAGAAAAAGCCAAGTGAAACTACAGTAAAACACTAACTTTGGCTCCCATTACCACCTAACTGCCTTTCCTGCAGCAAATCTTCCAGACAGTTCAGTTGTTCACTAACAGTCACTTCCAAGCACATACCAGAGTTTTCAAGCTGCTGTCAAGTCCTACTGGCACTGCAGTAATTTTAACAAAACAGCTGACAGAAGACAGGTAGGACTCACCTTTTCCCTTGGAGCTGGGCAGCTGCTTGTACCCAGATGGGTTGGAAGTTTTCAGCAAAAGGTAAAGAAGAGCCATTGCCCTGACTCCTTTCTTCTCTACAGCTTTCAGGCAGGCAGCACAGCCACCAGGGAGGACATCACAGCTGTTTAGGAGCTGAAAAGGAGGTAAGTAAACAGTAAATAGTCTTTCCAATAAAACACAGCCTGTAGAAGCACACCCTGATGGTCAAATGAGTGTATCTCACCCTGTGGGAAATATAAGCCCTTGCTCCTACTATACAAAGGGGAAATTGGGGACAAAGAGTAAACCAAAGATGGGAAGAGAATGTAAACTCCATTCAGCAGCTCGGAGCAGAGCCATCACCTGGGAAAAACAGCATGGTGGGCAATAGTTAACTATTCAGAGAGCTGCAGAAATACAGCTATAGGGTCTGGAATTGTCCATACAATTGCTGCAGCGTCTTACAGCAAAATGCTGCTAACAGTGGTCCTGCCTAGAACACAGTGAGCTGAACTGATCCTGAGGAATTTATACAAAGCCAGTTATTTTTGCACATGGAGAGAAATGAAGTAAAAAGCAGTGGCCTGAACCTCATTTATCTAAGTGCCCTGTTACACCTTTTAATATATTTCAGCATATCAGATAATGGGACTGTATGTTTCTCTCCCCAGAGTATAGTGGAAAAGTGTCTGCCTAACAAGGACAAGTGTTTCTTTGATAACTTACATTGTTCTTTTCTTCAGTATTCAGGATAGGTGGGTCAGTGGTGGCCAAGCATTTTACAAGTGATTCCCAGAAGGACTGGTTCGTTTTCTCATGGTTCTCCAAGTACTTGGCATCAGCAGCAAAAACCCTCTGGAAAACATCTGTGAGGAAAGCAAGCCTGTCACTGTGCAGCAGTAGGGGGGAGTTGCATGGCAGGGTTCCTGTGGTGCTCAGTGCAGGTGTGGTGACAGACACCATGCTCTAACACACAGCCCAATGCCAGCACACAGGAGAGAGAGTGGTGCTGTGTTCTTTGAAGCACCTCAGTCTGCCACAAAACAGTAGAAGAATGTCAACAGTCCATACAAATTACTGACGTCTCTGCGATGCTGTTGTCTCAGAGAAGCATGGCAAGTGTTCCCAAAGTATTCCTAGCTGTTTAACAGGTGCTTCTTCTGAACATGCTGTTTTACAGACAGGCACAAAGACACCAAGGGCTGGATACCAAGGTACTGAGATTGCTCATCAAGCATTTAATGCATAGCAGTTTCCTTCACGTTTCTAAATTCCCACTTGCATGTGCACAAAGCCTAACAGGAGCCTGTGGAAGAGCTGGGAATTGACTGCTGGTCTCTTTTACAAGCAAGGAGATGGATAGGGTGTGTTTTCAGAGGAAATAAATTTCATTGACTCATGCCCACCCTGGCAAACACTGCTGTGCAGTGTGCATGAGCCAAAGCTTTGATCTTTGTATGCTCCCCTCACCTTGCTGTTTTTCAGTAAGATCTGGGATGGGGACATCCAAGTTCTCCATTGCTGTGCCTGTTTGAAAGGGGAGAAAAAGCACATTTAGAATTAGGTCACTGACCTTCCTGGTTTTCTGTCTTTGATTTTCTGCAAACACAGTGTCTCTCTCTGGGCCTTTCAGTTTTGAAATAACTTCTCTGTTTCACTTCATGATTCATTTACCCTCCTGGGACCCAATTCTTGACTCCTCTGAGTGAGTCCTACTGGCCTTTGGTTATTAGGAAAGAACAAAAGTCTGATCATCATGAGTAAAACAAAAAGAAGTCAGACTTGATCATTCACATTGTTGTTTTGTAAAGCTACCAAGGTGTCTAATTAACTATTTACCACACATGTGAGTAACTGAATAGGCCCTGTTCTATTCACGAAACAGAACAATTACCCTGTACCTCTGACATCCTAATACTTAAAATGTATCAGCCAGGAAAAATAGCAGAAATACTTCCTAGGAAAGTCCCACAAGACTTTGAATTCTTGTCTCACAGAAGACTTCAATGCTTTAATATCTATTATTCCCAAGTCGTCATGAAAAGGAAATTTCCATTAACTTTAGCTTTATGAATTATAAATTTGTAAATGTTGATCCCATTTTAATTATTGGTATTTGCCACAGAAACAAACATTCAAACATCCCCAAAATACAACGTCTCCTTTTGTTTTGATAACTTGCCACAGAAGTTTTGGGCTGAGGGTGGAATATTCTGATGGTGCACATTTTGTGGTGGTTGTGGTTCTGAACTGTTGCCTCTGCCTAGTGTGGTGCAGGCATCCTGCACTGATGCATCTCCCCTCGTGCAACATTGCAACTAACCCACAGTTGTAACGAGATACGCAAACAAAGATTTTTGGGGAGCCTGAAGCACAGTTTTCACTCCACAGGGCACAATAGGAAAACAGTTTATACCTCCACACTTTTTCTTACAATATGACTTTTGGATCCATTCAACAAAACACTTCCAATCAAGCAGCTTGAAAACTAAGTATTTTCTTAAGATTTTTCAGAGGAAAACCTGTTTCTTTTCCTACTGGCACTTTCAGTTCTCTAGAGACCATCGTATCAGTCCAAAAAAATAATTCTAATACAAAACCCAAAACAAGTCAGTTAATATCTTCAGAAGGATACTGTAACACACAAGCAAACACTCAAACAGAACAAGTTTTTAGGGTGCCAGTTCTCAGATAGAGGAAATTAGACACAAACAGACTTCAAAAGACTTTTGGGAAAATTACATAACCACTTTCAAAGGCTCAGCTTGGAAAACCCAGCTTACCTGCCTCCAAAGCGTATTGTGATAAAACAATACTTTAAGAACATTTTGAAATTATTTCCAGTGATGAATCTATGCAAAAGACCTACAGATCTTTCCCTTTCCCTGACTTACATCCAGCCTTTGCTGCTGTAGCTGTAGCAGCAGCCCTGTGGGAGCTGTGAGCCTGTGAGCACCCGATAGGGAATGCAGGAAATGCATCTGTCCCCTCTGCTGGGTAACCACCAGCTGATGTGGAAATGTAGGAACCCAGCACACCACACCCTGGACAGACTCGTTCTTGGCCACTCAATAAAGAATGTCAGTTCTATGCACTTATGTATCTACAGCTATGGTTTTCTGCCTTCTTTAGACTCTTTCTTGCCTTCCTATTTGCTCAACTTAGACCTTGCATGTTTAAGCTACAGAAGTTAGACCTCTCTCTGGACCACACAGTCAAAATACCAGGCCTAAAGGAACAAAAGTACTTTAAATATAAACTTTTTTCCCAACTGATTAATTCAATTTCAAAAAATAACTTATAAATATCCAGATATTTTACTGCAGAGTGAAACTCAGGAGGTTTGTCTTTGGGGTTCCTAATACCTAGTGAAGGCCACTTTCAGTGGCATTTTTAGGCAGGTTCCTCTTGTCCCAACAGGAACCTGTCACAGCAGCTGCCCTATCCCAGCTTTGCCCCATCCCAAAGTGAGCAGGTGGGCACTACCCAACCTGTCCTGCCATGCACTCAGGAAGAGCAGATTCAACACTGAAGGCAGGGCAGGCACTGTCAACATCATTCTCATCTGCTATCAGACTGATTTACTTTAAAACTGCTCATTTTCTGGCCCAAATGACCAGACTGCTCAGCTGTTCCAGCAACAGAAACACAGTTGCCTAATGCACTTTTTCATCCCGCTGTGGTACGACCTGGATGCCACAAGAGGATTCAGGAGCAGCCAGCATCTGCTCCCATCTCCCTTTCTGTGCCTCCAGCACAGCTCAGCCCAGTCAGTCACCAAGATTTACATTAACCAAGGAAGTTGGGTACCTAATTTCTCTTAGACTACGCACAATTAATTCCCCTGTGGCTCTTATGGACAGAAAATCAGATCTAAACAAAGGATAAGTATAGGTGCTTAATTATTGTATGTTTTTAAAGTGACTTAGTTGATTATACCTCTTAATGAGAGAAGGATGATATACTGGCATTTCAGCCTGGCCACGAGCTCACTGGGGAATGACATGAACAATAGACCTCACTTGGCTTTCCCCACAATAAATCAGAATTTAATTGCAGTGAGGTCTTTTTAACGTGTTAGAATAAAATTTGTGTGAAGAGTCAGATTTAGAAAGTGAGGCTAACAACTTTCATACACAACAATATTTTGCCTAGATGATGAAATATATCTGAGGGGAATTGCTCAACAGGATAAAAACAAAAAAGAAAGCAAATAAAGTAAACTAAGGTTGTTTTGACTTCAAGACAAAAATCAGACAATCCTAAATCTTTTCCATTTGAAAGTAATTTTACCTTTCATTTTAAATTATGTGCTGATACCTAATCTTGTTAAATTTTATTTTAAACATGAAGACCCTCAATGCCCTTCTCTCAAACCAAACCAACTTCTTAAAGCACACCTGCAAGTCTTAGGTTGGTCCTAGCAGCTGGTTCCACAGGAAGATGTTCTGGAGGGCTGTGGCTGTGGTGAAAGCTGGGTTTCTTCCAGTGAGACAACAAAAACTGATCCACACCTGCTTGGTTTGAAACCGTTCCTGCTCCAGTCTCCTCAGGCTGTGGTAATAATTCTGCTAGCCTTCTGCTTGCCTTCCTGTTGTCAAATATAGCTGAAATGTCACACAGAAGTAGCAAAACTCAGACTTTTCACTCTCCTTGAACACAGGCGGGTAGGGAGACGCAGCAAGTGCATGTCACCGCAGGGAGGGCAGCTCCCCAGGCTCGCTCTGACTGGCCCCACGGGGGTGAACGAGGAGCAGGCACAGCCCATCCACTCCTTGCCGCAGCTCCAGCACTTCCTTCCTCTCCTGGCTTCCACAGCAAGCCCAAACACGGTGCATGCACTGCTGCCAGCCCCACACCTCTAAGCCTGGAGGTTTTGCTGCCTGTATTCCAGCTCCGCCGTAAGCATTGATGTGCAACATTTGAAATTACCTGGTTTGTGTTTCTCCTTTCACGCCGTGTGCCTCTCTGTGGTCGTTGCAAAGCTCTGAAGGGCAGAAAATGAACTCATCAGAAGGCAGAAAAGTTCGTGCTTGTAGTCTGAGTAAAATTAAGGCAAACCAATCTTTCTCTCTGCATAAAGCGTTGGGCTTGCGGTGAGGATTTTAGAGAACAAAAACTATTTAAGAGATGGGGAAGTCGTCACAAAAACTCGAGTCAGGAAGAGAGGTTATAGGGAAGTCCTATAGCCCCCACAGCACCAGAACCCTTTTGTTGTACAGCGGCTTGATGCCTCAGACAGCAACCAACAATGCAGCAGCGTACCAAGAGCCAGCACACAGCCCCCGAACACCCTCAGGCTTGACCCCAAGAAGCTCCTGAACCCCTCCCCAGCACTCACCTTCAGGGCTGTGTGGCGGTTCAGGATCCTGGGTCAGGGATCCCGGTGCCAGCCCTGGCGGTGGGCGGGAAGGCACCGGGGCTGGGGCCTCACGTGGCCTCCCCTGACTCACGGGGTGAGCGGCGGCGGCGGCTCCGCGGCGTCCTCTGGCCACGGAGGTCACTCTCCAGGCGTGTGTCCCCCATGTCCCTGAGCTCTGGGGGCCAAGAGCCGATCCCGCCAGCATGGAGAGAGAAACTGGGCAGCTCCCAGCCTGCCTCAGGCACTGATGGCCCTCAGTAGCCCAGAGCAGCCATGACGCCTCACTCTGCCCACGGCTACCCCAGCACAGCCTCTGCTCAGGCTGGAGACGCAGGCCCGCTTGTTTGGCCTCCCTGGGACATCAAGATGGGGGTTCGGAAGCCCAGGCACATTGCCCTCCTGCTCAGGGCATCCCAGGGAGGCACAAGGAGAATGCCTGTGTAGCTGGGTTGATGACCGGGAAGGGAAACGTGCCCTCCACCCCATCTCTCCCCAGCAGCCACAGAGGGTGCTGACAACACAAAGCCTCTGGCTCTGCTCGTCCTATACCCACTGTAAGGTCACTGGTGCTCCCCTCCAACCCTTCTCAGACACCTGACACACATCTCTTCAGCACAATTATCTGCAGCCACCCCTGGGCTCTTTGCTGTTCAGGGCAGCTGCTCCTTCACTCGCACACGGTGGTTCTGATCCAGCCAGCCTTCACCACAAGGCAGTGTGAGAGTAGGAAAGGAAGGGGCAGATCCCTCTGGTGCACCAGAGCAGAAGGTGGCAGCAGATGTTTGGTCACCTGAAAATGTGTGTGAAGAGGGACAGCCAGTGTCAAAGGAGACTCCTTGGGACACTCCAATAGCACAGTGGCTATTGATTACACAAGGTGTGGTCATGTAAGTCATTTGTCAAATGCAGCTAACGGTTTCACCCTGGTGCAGTTGGTGCCTCAGGAAGGATTGTATTCCCTGCCCTCTGCTTTCCTCACTTCTTCCTCTCCTGATGGTTCTGTAGAGACTGGGACACAGATCCTGTAGTAGGTGTGCGTTTATTTTTCTTTTCCAATTTGTTTGACTGTTTGCTGTGGGTTTTGATATTTTTTTAGAGGAGGAAGGGATTGGGTTTTGCTTTTTTTAAGCAAGGTGTTCCACTACTTTTATAAGTGCCTATCCAAGAGCCTTGTCCCAACTACCCTGACATTTTTAATTACATGTAACACTAAACACTTAAAGCAGCTAATACACTGCATCTACTGCTGGGAATAATATTATCTAACGAATTAGAATGCTTTATGATGTATTACATACTTGTGTTTACTTGGGAACTGTCTTCTGAGAGATTTAAGAGAACAGTGATTTATTCTTTGTATGCTGGGAAAATTGCTTCCAGGAGGGGTTTGAAGAGGTGAGACACAGGCAGAGCAGCTCTTCTGCTTGACACTAATTGGGTGCAGTATCTGTGTGAATTTGTCACACAGGCAGGTTGCATGAGAAATGTAGAAATACTTGTGAGTGTAGGAGGGGCCCAGTGATGGTACATAGAGTCGTAATTGCTCATTAAGTCATCACATTTCTGACAGATTAAAACATTACCATGACTCTTCTTGCCCTACCCTTTCATCCAATGGGTTGGTTAAATTACTCCCTCCTGTGCACTTCGTTGTTACTTATTTTCCTTTAAATAAAGTCTGCTTCAGCTATTGCTGTGAGCCTGTGAAGCTCAGGTAACTTGCAGGGTGATTATGCCTCTCTGTCAGCTGCACTTCGCAGACTACACGTAGTTTACAGGCTACCTTTCTGGTTTTAAACTATGAGACTTTTGAGAGGGAAGAAAAAAAGCAACAAGCAGTGAGTACAACCCATTCCCTAACCTTCCAGACTATCACTGAACCAGTAACACCCTGTTACGCTGAAACCACACAAAAGCTGTTTTTTTGGCTGGGACAAAGCCTGAGGTTTAGCCATGACAGCTTTTGTGGAATCGTATGAGAGCAGATCATGTTGTACTAAGATCTTTTGGAAATTTTTTTCTCATTATGTACCCCTCTGTGGAATGACTTGCCATAATAAATAATTAATTGTATTAGTATTTCAAATTAACACAGTAGAATTTTTGTTAAAGCCCGTTAAAATTTAAGAACTAGGCCTGTTTGAGCAGGCTAAATCAAAGGCCAGGATGTATCACTCACTTCCGGGAGGATTACTGACCTCCTCAGGTGCTGCTATCAACACCCCATGAGGCAGAAGAGTGAGTGATCCCAGTACCGACAAGCACAAGATCCTCCCCCTAATGGCTACAGGTAATGATGGAAATGTTCCCTCATTATGGGAGTACCCCTTTATTATGGTCAGCACATTACAGCCTCTGAAGGATGAGGCTAGGCAAGAGAGAGGAGGGATTGTCTCGCCTCTGGAGCATCGGCTGCTGGTCCTTCCAATTTAGCTACAAAGTCAGTTTTCCTGTTAGTCTGGCTGCTGAAGGCCCATCAGTAAGATGGACAGTGCAGCCCCAACACAAAGTATAAATCCATAAAGGGTCGGCTGCTGGCTGACAGAGCAGTAGGGAACAGTGAACCATTCCCAGCCCCTGGCCTGGCTGAGCCAAGTGCTGCAGCAAGCAGGGATCAACAGGAGTCTGACAACCCTTTTCCCACCCACTGCCCTGACTGGAGTCCTGCTTCCAGGAGCAACCTGCAAAAATCCCTGCTCAGTATCTCCTTCTCTCCTCTTCCTTGTTCTCCCAATTCCCTGGGTTCCCTTCCCATCCCCAGTCTTCTGGTCTAGCAATAGGGTTGGAAGTCTCTCATGGAAGCAGAGCCACAGGCACGGGAGCACACACGTGCTCCCTGGGAAGCACAAGGAGCCTGAGGGACAATTCCCTGCTTCAGCTGATCCTCCCTCTTGATAAAGCCCCTTTCCTCAGCACTTTTAAGCACACAGGCAACACCAAGGATTTCGATATTTAATCCTGATGTTTTGTGGAAAGGGTTTGGTCCTGGAATCCATTTTGTAACCTGTCAGCAAAGCAGGCTGAGACCTGCCCCCCACCGCTTTGACTGCGATGTGCCTGCCAGGAGATGGCAAGGCCAGGAAGCAGGACAGCCTACAAAGGTTAAGGAGGCATGGGTTGGTTACCCGGTGGGAGCTACCTGCTGGCACAGGGCCAACACAGCCAGAGTCACAGAGCAGGGCTGAGGCTGGGCCAGCAACTCTGTGCAACACTGACCAAACCGGCTGGGGCATCCTCCAGCCAAGGCGAACCTCAGACCTTCCACAGGCCTGAAGTCAGCAGGACTCAGAGTTTGATCTATCCATTGTTTCCCCAGGGTATTTTCATACTTTTGCTTCAGGACATACCCAACAATAATCCTCTCGTCCCCCAAAAAGAGGGTTCTGTTAACTACTTCTGTGATATAAAGTGAAAACACAGGGGCTGTGTCACATGGGGAGAAAGGGATGGTGAAGGTGAGTGGAAAGGTAAGANGTGAAAACACAGGGGCTGTGTCACATGGGGAGAAAGGGATGGTGAAGGTGAGTGGAAAGGTTTATGTATTCTAAGACCAAGTCCCAGGTCCCAGGACTTGCAGAGCTCAGCAGTACTGAATCCCTCCCATACTCCTGTGATCTTCCCGTCTCACTGACCTGGGGAGCAGCAGCAATCCCAGGCCAGCAGGGCCCAGCCAAAGAGTTGTCTCTCTCTTCGTGAGACAGCTACTCCAGTGACATCCAGTGCTGTCGGTGCCTTGGCACCAGGATGCAAGCAGATCCCATCTTCTGGGATCTTTAAAATTCAGCCTTGCAAAGCTCTTAGGGTCAAAGTGCAGCTCTCCCTCAACTCGGCTGTGTCTTAAAACATTCCTCTCTCAAGATCACCTCAGCTCACTGAATTACCAGGTTCAATCACCTGCAACATAATAAAGGTGATAAAGGTACATTTGACTTTAAAACTGTTTCCTAAAATCAAGGCTCTGCTTGCAGTAGGTACTGAAGGAGCGCAAAGGGCATTTACTAAAAGCTAGAACTATTTGAGAAGTCTGGTCCAATCCATTCATCTTGAAAGGTACTCTGGATCAGAGACTACAACCTTTTTGGGCTATGAAAAGCTGGAATCAAACTCTAGATCCCTCTTCTGCTGGCACCGCACAAAGCGTGATGCCAACAAGCCCTGCCCCTCACCTAGGATCAAAACATGACTGCTCATTCCCAAACCTTGGAGCCTCTAATGAGGACTGCTGGACTGCTCAAATCACTCCATGAGGCTTGGCTGCCTGTCCAGCAGGCAGTCAGCATTACAAGCCCACTGTCTGTAATCTGAGAGTGCAAACCTCTCTCAAGCTAGGCTCAGGCTCTCTAGGTCAATTCTGGCACCTTCATAAGGCGCTTCAAACCAGCTTCTCTGCAGTTCAGGCTCTGGGAAGAGGTCTCAGACCACCAACAGGTCTCTGCTGACCATAAGTAGAGCACCCAGCCCTCTCAGGAGACAAGGACAGCAGGCTGTGAGGACAGAGAGGACATTGCCATCTCCTGCTACATTAAATGTGTGGTGGGAAGAACAGCACCACTAACACCACATAAATCAGTCATCTAAATTAGAATACACAAATCCACTCCAGAAAAGTTTAATAAAGGTTCCTGGGGCATCATATACTGAAAAAAACAAACCAAAAACCAAAGTACAGTACAAAGAAAAAAAGGCAAACAGAATTCCCCAGTATTTAAAATAATGAAATGTATCAAAGCTCCACCTGTTACAAGGCTGCACATCACAGCAGCTGCTGAAGAAGCAGTATCAGCCTGAGGACCAGGAGGCTTCTCCAACTCCTAGAGATGGCCTGGAATAAGCAGCACCTAATCAGAAAACCTGGTTCCTTAGGGAACTAGTACAACTCCTTGAAAGGAAAAGGGCAGAACTATGCACTGCAGTGAGCTGCCCACAATCCCTGCTGGGAGATGAACCAGACAGGCTGATCCCACAGTGCTGAAGCTCTGTGAGAGCACATCTCCTGGGAGGAGTGGTACCTTCCAGCAGATGCCACCAACTGCATGGCAAAACCTACTCCTTTAAGAAATCCTGGTATCAGAGGAAAAAGAACCATTACAACAGCCAGTCAGGAGGCCGAGATCTGAGACACACCACACTATCAGCTGGCAACAGAAACAAGCAATGGATCTCAAGTTAAGAGGTCAACCCAGTACAGCCCCAGTCCCAGGGATGTCTGCAGTACCCTGTCTCCTATTCAGTCTTTGGATTGAAGAATCTTAACATAATTTAGGCAAGAACCTCTACTGGTCTCTGCCTCACCCCCATCCCATTCAAAGCAGGGACAACTTCAACATCCAATCAGTTCAGAGCCTTCTCCAGATAAATACTGAGTTATCTCCAACCATGGAGATCCCAGGACTCTGCTCCAGCACATCCACAGTAAGCAGTGCATGGGCCATGGCAGTACTTTTGATGTACTTGGGCTACAGAGCAGCCAACTTGGAGCCAAGAGAGAGCTGCTTTCCTTCCATCTATCAATCTTCATATGACAACAATCAAATTTGATATGGCCCTACACCTAAGGGCAGTGATCCATGGCTGTTCCACTCCACGGCAGGGCTGCTACAAATCACTCATTTCCACAGGTACAATGCTCCAAAAGCAGCCAAGCCTCCCTGATGTGCAGACCAGCCTGACAGTGACCACCATGAGAGCTGAGGGAACGGCTGGAGGAGCACTTATTCAAACAACAGAAAACACAGAGATTCCTATGGAGAATAAAACTGTGAGCTTGGAGGAGAACCTGTGTCAACAAGGAACCAGCTGATGTCAGACAGCCTCAAAAATATAACAAACATTAAGTAACCCAGGTGCTCAGTAAACACTGCAGGCATGACACTGCCATCATGAAAAAGCTAAGATTGTGGTTGAAGAATATACCAAGGCATTTAAAGCCTGCTGGGAAGCAATAAAACCTTTGCTGACACCAACTCCATGGACTCCCCAACAAATGCTAAATACGAGCAGTGAAACTGCAGATCTAGATGCCCACTGAAAAACTGAGATAAACAGAGGAATGGTGGGAAGGGCTGAGAGACTTCCTTCTCCTTGCCACTTGCCTCGCAGAGAGAAGCACCTCTTCCCGGGTGCTGGCAAAGGGCCCTCTCCTGGGGCATGTGCACCACACCAGGTGAGCCTGCTGTCCCCACACTGCCCTGACATGTGCACATGTGAAGGCTGAGACACCCTCCAGAACACAAGGATCACCAGATTTTCTGTTGCGATCCCAGTAGGACCACAAAGCACCCCAAGGGCCAGTCAGGTGCCTCCAGGAGCTGACAACAGCCTGGCCTGGGGCCCCTGTGACACAGCCCCCACGCGTGGGGAGAAATGTGTGCCCAAACCCCGTGGGTCAGGCGGATGGAAGGGCAGGCTCTGGACATCCAGGACGGTGGCAGGGAGCCGGGCATCCCGCGGCCCGGCCCCAGGCAGGCAGGCAGAGAGCAGGCAGGGCAGGAGCACAGCGGTTTATTGGCAACACGAGCAGAGGCGGCGGCGGTGGCGGTGGGCCCCGAGCGGGGTGGGGGGCGGCGGTGCTCCGGCGGCGGGGGCCGGGGCCGCCCCGGGCCTATGTCAGCGTCTCCCCCTTGGTGACCTACGGGAAAAGGAAAAGCCTCAGCCGGGGCCGGCCCCGGGACCAGCCCGCACCCGGCCCACCGCCCTGCTGCTCACCCGGGCCTCGATGTACTCGATCCTCCGCTCCAGCGCCGTCAGCTTCTCGTTCAGGGTGGCCAGCCGGGACCGGCACGACATGTCTGCGGGGAGGCGGCAGTGAGACACCGCGGGCCCCCGCCCGNGCCCGCCTGGTGCCTCAGGGCCGCGCTGCCGAGGGGCCTGGCCCGGCCCCGCTCGGCTCCTCGCTGCCGTCCGTGTCGCTCCCGCTCGGCTCCTGCGGGACGCGCCGCCGTGAGCGCCGGAGCTGCACCCCCGCCCTCCCCCGCCTTTGAGAGGCGCAGCCCGGCAGCCCCTGAAGTACCTCCTCAGCGGGGCCCTCCGCCGAGTCCTCCTCGTCCTCATCCGAGCCCCTCTCAGAGGTCTGAGTGAGAATTTCTTCTCCCTAAGTTGAACGTGAAAGATCTGTACTGAGTGTATGCGAAGCGGCCAAAGCATGCCAGGGTGAGATGGAAGAAAAGGGCATTTTGCTGCCTTCTTAGATAAAAAGATTTAGAGTAAAAAAAGTCAGGTTTTTTTTAACTGTCCTGCTTCTACAGTGAAAGATGAAGAGCCAGAACTGGCATGTGTTAAAGCCACACATGAAACTGTGTGAAGGTGTGCAAGTGACCTTTTATCTCTTCCCTCTTGTGCATGTAGTTCTTGCCAAGGAACAGCCAAAGAATACCCATACCTGTTCACTACAATCAAATCTGACCTCTCAGTGCAAGAGCCTAGAGATGCAGATTCTTAATCTTGAAATAAAATGCTTCTTTCTCCTGCACTAGACATGACTGTACTAAAGTCACACTGTATTTGGCTTTTAAGCTATACCCATGCACAAGGGGAGTTTTACAATTGTGTCTGGACAAGTTGATTATTCTCCTCTCCCAGATTTTAATTGCCCCTTGCAGGGCAGTGATTGTCACCTGAAGATCCCGATTTTTGAGGATGCCGACCCAGAAAGCCTCCTGGCAGTGGTTGAATGCCAGCATTGCCTTCACTCGGTACACAAATTGTTCCAGGGACTTCTTCAACAAAGGCACATGGTTGGTCAGTCCAATGTCTTGGTGAATCTGTGAAACAGCAAAATGTGATAAGGATTGATTCTTGCCTAAGTGTTGTGGCTGTTTAAAAGCCATCTATTATCAGGTGGGATGGACATTACCCCCACAAAGCTTGCCCAGATCACATCACTTCTTGGCCAAATTATTGCTATTGTTAAAAAAAAAAGATCAGATCAGTATTTTGTCTAAAATGATCCCTTGCAACAATCCAAACATCTATATTCACCCAGATTAAAAAAGAAACCTCAGTTTTTTGTCATGAACTCTAGAGAAAGGCTAATAACTCCTCTGCTGAATTCCCAAGCTCAGAAAAGAAAAAAATGAGAAAAGGTGTTAAATACACCACTTCCAACACAATCTTTTCTTGTTCAATGCCTCATGCAATTCCTTTACATGGAATGTGTGTGCACTGTAATCTCCAAAGTCAGCTTCTCTGGACCAAAGAAGCACTGGCTTTTGGAGAACTAGGACAGGAGGAACAGATGGAGTTGCTGTAAGCAAAAACCATCAGAGGAAGAGCAGCTATGCCAGGTATCATAGGAGATTGAACACTCAGTGAGCATCTCCTCCTGCTAGGCTTCAATCTGCAGTACAGAACAGTCATTGCTAAATCATAAAACCTGTCAACCTGCCAAAACCTGCACAATTATTTTGTACCTAAATATTTTTCTCTTTCATGAGAATACTTTGTAATCTTCTGGGATTAAGACACTCTCATTAGCTATACTCCGAATTCAGGTCACCTGCATTTTTTGGAAGAGTTCAACATGCCTGGGCAGAGGGACACTGCTTTGCTTCAAGTTCTGCCAGTGGGTAATGAGTAACTGATTACCAACAGCAAGCTGTTCTATAGCCTGTGGAACAGGCAGGATCGAGCAATCATCAGCACTAATCAGAACCAAATCAGCAAAACCCTTACTAATGACACAATCAACACTCAGTGCTTCCTGGGGCCTGGAACCTGCCCAGCTGTGTGCAGGCAGTTTGGAGACTCAACAAAGTGCCACAGCATTGGCAAAAATCTGTCTCCAGAAACTGTCCACGTGCCCAGGGTTAGATATGTAGACAGAAAAGAGGCTTGGTGTGAAAGGGGAAATGACAAATACCTAGGAAATGACAGGTGAACCTGATTGCTACTGCCTGCTGTGCAATGCTCTCTAAAGCCACAGGTATTGAGGGAGAGTGACAAATCTTAGGTCACACTGCACAACGGGTCAGCGAGCATCCATGAGGTTTATATGAAAGTGAAATCAAGGTTGGTTTAACAAATGCTGGTGTTAACTCCTCTTCAAACAAGAATGGAGCATTCATTGTGTACATTTACTTGCACCAGATTCAGTTTCTGCCTTCTCATTCTTGCAAAATGATTCGGCACAGACACCTGTACCAGAGCAGCAGTAGAACATGGGTGTTCACTAATTGCAGTTGTGTGCTAACAGGGACCATGGGACACAGTGCTTGAAAATGCTGATCAAGTGCAAACATGACATGGAAAGCTGCAATGCTGTTATCCTGCTTACGAGGTGAATTGTGACTTTAAAGCAGGCATGAGGATTTCACTTTCAAACACGAGAAGGACTTTTTAGCATTGTCAGGGATTGTGCCAGCTTCCAATTCTCACCCTGTGCTGTGAGCTGCAACAGGATGTTCTGACCTTCAGCTATATTTCTATGCTCCTTATGCCAGCTCTGGCCTGAAGGGGTAGCAAATCTGGCTTGGGAGCCATGCTGGTAGCTGGCTTTCTACCTTCAACTACTTCGGTAAAGCTCCCATCTTGAACAAGTGTTCATGAACCTTTTAGGAGTCGGGAGCAAAGCAGCACACATGAAGTTCTTTCTTCTTCTCCCATGTGATTTTCTCTTGCAACAAGCACTGTCTCTCCACACAGTAAGCAAAGTTCTAATCCTCTCCTTTCTTCCTGCCCCAAGTCCCCTACAGAGACAGGCAGTGTGTTACCACCCTCCTCCTTCTCCCTTTGCCCTTACCAACGTAACAACATAAAAGCCATCTCAAGAGGACTTTGAGCAGGGCTTTTCTGCATCCACCTCCTGTTGCTGACTCTTCTGACTCACAAGGCTGTTTGCCTTTGGCAAAGCTTCTCTCCTATATTCTCAATCTGGCATCTGTACTTTGTTCAAGGTCTCTAAGGTATTAGCTTGTGTCCTTGGAAGCATCTCCTTACAGAATGCCAACAACCGAAGATGTCCAGAACCTTTGGCCTAAAAAATATTATGCCAACCTCATCTAACATCCAAGTCAGCCACTTCCAGAATAAATGCTTCAACTTTTGGGCCGTTAAACAAGGCTATTTCACCTTCTCTCAGAGTTTTTGCTTGCACAGACACTGCTGGAAGCATCCAAGTAGAACCTGCCTATGCCCTGGAAAAGCAGTGGAAGGGAAATAATACCATCCTTAGGACAGAAGTTCGTGCTGCAATTGGAACTTGTCTTACCTTGGAATGGCCACACATGTGATGAAGTTGTCTGGTACTCAGCTGCAAGGTTTTCAGCAAACTCTGCACATCATCCTGCAATAAATAAGTAGACCAGTAAATCATTCTCAAAGGACTTTTCGATAAGGAAACAAGAATATCGAAACAGCATTAGTCCTAGCAATCCTTTCAAAGGGTTATGGGATAGAGGTAAGATGTGTGTATGCAGCAAATATCAGTCATGATTCCCAGCTGGTTGCAGGCAGTTCTGTCCCCAGGATTACCGTGTGCTTTTTAAAGCTGTGGTCCAGGAGAGGCATGGCAAGCTTCAGAAATGCTTCTACAAAGAGGCGGCCGTACTATAAAAGAGTGATAAATGGATCAGAAAGCAAATTTATACTCCTTTTCAAAGAACCATCACAAAGTCAGATGAGATAATGATACATTTTTCCAAGCTACCCCAGAGACTGTTCTTGCTTAGAAGATGATACTCATCTTCATATTCATAAGGCTGTACTGGAATATACAGGATCAGTAAAAGGTCCCACTTTAATCACTGCAAAGAAAGGCTAGAAGGACAAGGTCTCATCATTGTACACATCCCTGGTTTTATCCACCAGGCATCTGGGAATAAAACTGAAATGCAAAATGTTAGAATCACTATACGTATGTATAGCAAGGTATAAGGAACACAGTATCTGCTTCTTCCAGAGTCCAGTACCCACTCTACTGCACTGGAGGCAATGATTCAAGAAAGCTGGTACTTAAACTGCTCTCTTCAGTTATTTTGAATTCTTGGTTACCTTCAGGCAGATGCTGAGTACAGGCCTGCTGTCAAATACCTGCATGGACAAGAGGAAAAAAAGTGTCAGATCAGTCCACAAGTCTAAGGAAAACCATGTAAGCACAGCATCCAGTTAAAAACAGCCCTTCATGGCACACCCCTGTGGAATGTGTGAACCCTGATCTATGGCAACATCCATTCTCAAGTTTCAGCAGGACTACATAAGCACATGAACTGTAGTGGCTCTCAGGTGGAAGCCCTTTGCAGGATGGCTGTTCAGTGATCTAAGGTGCACCTTCTGCAGGTGGCACAAAATTATCTCAATAAATCTAAAGTTCTTAACAGTTTGGGACTCAAGAGACCCAAGCCCAGCTGATGGGCAAATAAGTACATAATGGACAAAGAGAAACTGAGATGGGCAAAATAATGTGAAGGTACCCTGGTGCTGCTGTGGACTAAACCAAACTATGGACAAAACTCAACTAAGTGGTCCAGCTCTACCCTTTATGCTCTGTCTTGGGGTGACTTTATGGTGTGTATCCCATGTTGCCTGCTCTACGCCCAGAGCCTTTCCGTGCCTTTAAACTGAGCCCAAGAGGGGAGATAAAGAAAAAAACAGCCAGAGGAACTTTTTCAAAGCAGTTCTGTGCTTCAAGGTCTACTCCTCTCTGTTGTTCTTCTGCTGTGGAGAGATAGCTGCTGCTGCTGCTACAGAGAGGGGAGGAAGCACCCTTCCTTGCTTTCCAGCCAGCTCTGGGCTCTGTTTCTTCAGAGAAAGATGGAGAGTTAAATTCCTGTGTTTCCCTGGGACTTTGGTTCTTCTTTCTTCTCTTCTGGACTGTTCAACAATACCAGAACTCATTGGGATAACCTTCCACTGAGGCCCGGAGGGGGCCCACGCCAACCCAGCTCCCAACAGGAGAGAGAGAGACCACACCCACAGAAGGATTCTAAAATCTTCCAGGTTTCTCTCCACAGCGAAAGAATTTATTATTTAGCATTATTATTCTTTTCCTGTGTGTTTGTTGAATAAATAGTTTTGTTTCTTCTTCACTTTCCTCCAAGGAAATATTTCTTTTTTCCCGAACCTGGTGGGGGAGGGGTGGCTGTAATCTGCCTTCTTTTGAGGTGATGTTCCCTTCAAAGTGTTTCCCTGAATTTGTCTCAAAAGGGACAAAAGGCATCTGGAGCAGAGGTAGGGCTCCAGTGAATGCTGCTGTATAGAAAAACCTGGACTTGAAAAACATGGGCTTGCCAATTATCCCTTCAGATATGTAAAAATAAACAATGATCAACCTATGCAAGAAGAGAAGTGCAGCTGTACTATCCCCTTCTGCCCCAAACAGTATCACACTCAGAGACACTGAATGAACCAGCTCCAAAACTGATGGAGGGAAATCATCCAGTGGGACTGGGCACAGATTATAACTGGCTTTCATTACCACCTTCAAGTTGTTCCACTAGTCAGTCACACTTCATGTGTTTCCCTGGTGCTCATGAGCCTGGGAACACCAGGCTTGGCTGAGAATTTGAAGGTAAAGACAGAAGAACAACCAGAACCTCACCTTGACCAAGTTAATGAGGATGTGGAAATTCCGCACAGCAATGTTCCAGCGCAGCAGCTTCTCCAGCTGCACCTATGGGATGCAAGGGGACAATAACCCAAGATGGTGCATTTCCTCTCACCTTGCTGGATGCACTTTTCAGCATTTGCTGTACCCAAAGCATTGTTGTTGAAGAGAGAGGAACAAAGCTTCACCACAAGCATATTTATCACAGCAAAAACACTCCCCAGCAATTCCAGCCTAATCAGTGGCTTTAAGTGCTCGGAGCTAACTCACTTCCTTGCTCTCAGAGCAGCTCTTGGTTGCAAAATAATGTTGTGCTCCCACACAGACGTGCAGACCAACTGCACAGTTTAGTATTTTTCTGATTAATGCCTATTTTCTGGTTACAGCTTCTGCTGGATTTGCTAGATTTTTGACATGGTACAAATCAGGAAAAAAAGATGCTACTTATATGTTACCCTATATATCAATGTTGATATACATTGATGAATGAAGGTCTCTGACTGCATTTCCTAGACAAAGTTCAGAAGTAAATTTCTTTCCAATTTATACATCTTTATTGTACTGTCCAGTTTAACTTGAGTTTTGTTTCCCTCAAAGAGTCCAGTGCATTTCTTCCTACCTCACTTGAGTCTGATGGTTTCCCAGCTGGGATGCTTTTCACTGAACTCTCCAGCTGAGCCATCATTACTCTGAAGAAAACTGGGAATGTCTGCCTATGGAGAAAATGAAAAAACTTGAAAGTCAGCTCTGAGCATTTTGATAGGCTGTTTGTCACCAGAATGATGCAGAAAACTCAAAGTTCACCCAGCTGAGCATCCTTCTCAGTAGGAAATCACAGGACTAAGACTCATAAACATGTCTAGCCAGGCCCAATTGCCCAGACAGATGGAGAATCCTGGGAAGTCACTACCACTTCCCCAGTATGAACCACACCTAGACACCACCACTTCCTTGTAGCTCTGGGGTGCACAGTAAAAGGTTCGCAGCTCTCAGCATAAGATGATTTTGGAAGTTTCAGAGTGTGGGAACATTCTTCATCTCTGCTTCCAAATTCCTGTGCCAGGGGCAGCAGCACCCTGAGTGTGTTTTTGCACACTGCTTACCAGCCCAGGATTGCCTACAGCCACCCCTCTGAGGGTGACTTTTAGAGTGCTTTATATCACTACAGTAGCACAGAGATAACACACCTGATGACAGACAGCAGTTCATTCTCCAGTTAAAATGCTCACAGCAATAAACTCAACATCATGTTAAGCACAGGACATTCCACTCTGCCATAAAGCTACCATGTGCTACCCTGTTGCATAGTGCAAAAACAATGTTTACAAGTGTCCAGAGTAGCCACCACAGTACCAGCATGAAACCACAACAGGCCACAAAATAAGAAAACTAAATATTTAAAAGCAGAAATTGCCATTATGCATATGATAGAATTCAAGGTTTCTATTGGTACAATTACCTGCTTAGTGTAGGATAAGTAGAAGAACATCCATCTTTGGCTGAGTTCATCAGTTCAGAAACAGCAACACTGGAGATTTCCTCTATGGCTTTCAGGACGTTATCTGTGTGCTCCAGGTAGACACTAAATCCAAAGCCAGCATAGTTGATCAGTAGATATTATGCAGGATGACACAACAAGGCCTTGAACACCTCCCCACCTGCAACGTGGCCTAAAACTGTCAAGTAATTCCCTGCCAAAGACGATCACATGCAGGAAACCCAAAGCACTACTTAGAACTCTCACAGTGATGTCATTAAAAGCTACCATGAAACACACCTAGATTCAATATTTCCTCATTCTTATATTTAGGAAGGACAGGCTGGGAAGAGGGTGAGATGGAATTGCCCTTTATGAGAGAGAACATCCAAGTAGTGTGGGTGACATTGAAATGGCTGGCTGCTGTAGGCCACTTGGATCAGAAGAACCCAATGAAGCCTTCTAGAGACAGCCAGGAGTCCATGTTGGGGGTCCATGTTGCAGGCCCTGATCCTCATGGCAGGCTAACCACTGTGACCCCTGCTGCAAGGACAGCCCAGCAGGGCATAAGCAATCCAGGAGTCTCCTGGAGGGCATTGATGAGAATTTCCTGACACAAGTGACAGAGGACCTGATGAGGAAAGGTGCTCTTTAAGATCTCACACCTCAAACCAAGAACTAAACTGTGCTTTAGAAACAGTGTAGAAACAGGGCTTTGAGGCAAGCTGTGCAAGCATAAGGGTTGTCATTCAGAGGGGCCATTCCTCTGCAGCAACAGTAATCATTAAAACAAGGAGTGTCTTGGCATGCCTAAGGGAATGGCTCAAGCCTTACCAGAGCAGGGTGTGCAGGGCACTGTTGAACTGGCTGCCCTTCTCTCGGTCTCCACTGGGCTTCACCCAGGACTGGCACAGGAATTGCTTGGCTAACGAAGCTGAGAATACAAAGGATAACTTAGCAAAAAATTTAAAAAAGAAAGCAGTTCCTCTTTCATATAAAAGCAGTGTGTTCAAATGATTTTTTGAAAGATGACAATATCAGTATGCCTCATGTGCCTAAACTTTCCAAGTCAGAATGCATTTTCTCTAAAAAGCTGCAAGGCCAAAAGGGTATATATCATGATAACAAAATATTTGCACATCCAGCATATTCCTGGTCTAGAATACCTGTTCACATCAGGACCATGATCCACCTCTGGCCATTTCTGACAAACTTAAGTTAAACCTTATTTGCTTGGCAGTTCCTACAGTGTTGCCATCTGTTTGCTTTTAATTAGGCCATATGCAACCCTTAGGGTATCCATTTCTAGAAATGGAATTCCAATAACAAGTGACTTGGCCCTTTGGCCACAGCACAATAATAATAGTAAATGTGAACAGACAAGTTTAAAGTTTACAGATTTCTGAAATCAAAACTGCTAACAAACCTGCAGAAATGTTTAAAACCAGGAAATGATTAGTTAAAATAGATTATTTCCTACCACACTCAGTAGCTGTCCCAAAGTGGGACTGTTTAAAATAGTAAAATAGTCTTTAAGGAGGGAATTTACAATTCTGTGTGGCTATGAGGATTGGAGAAGGACAAATTCTAGAGGTGTCTTGGTATGACAAGGAATGGCTGAGAGAGGCAACTGTCTGGAGTCTTTATTTCAGTGTATGCTGAAGTGGAGACCACGTAGTTTTCTCATATATTCCCTACAACCATGTCTGTCCCTTATCTGCTGTTTATCTTACATAATGGGTCCCAATCCACGAGAGAAACTTTCTTAACTGAAAATATTTGTTGAATGGGGTTAAGAATTTACAGGTTTTCCTCTTTCTACCCTGGAGTAACAGCTGTATTTGCAGCTCATTCCCATAAATTTTGGAAACGAGCTGTCACAGACAGCTGTACTCAGAGTAGGAAGTTACACCAGATTAAGTCTGTAATCTATCACCTCCATAACCAGTGAATAAACTGGTACCAACACTGAACAGCAGACTTGTGCTTACAACTCCTAAAAGTTGTGAAGCTTTGATTTTTAAAAACACCAGCTGAGAGAGCTGGAGTCTGCCTGTCTGCATGTGACTGAGGCACAGCAGAACAAACACCAAAGAGGTTCCAATATATATATATTTACTACTGCTCCCTTCATTAATGGCTAGGACTGTTCACCCAGTGAGATTACCAGGATGCAAAAGGGAAATCTCTCCCTTAAAAGGCCAAAGACCACACAAAAACTCGTCTGAGTGACTCTTCACACATTACCCATTTTCTCCTTCTTCCAGCCAGACATGGGTTTCTCAGCGATGGCAATCAGGAGCTGAGTGAGGATGTAGGCACAGTGGAAGCTGGGAACACTCTGCTGGAAATTCAGGAGGTACTGAAAACTCTCACTGGGGATGACAGAAAAGGGAAAAGGTAAAAATAGTGGAGACAGGGTAATGTCTCAGACACATAAATAAAAAGGAAAGCATTAGACCATCTCAGATCCAAGTCTCCCTATCCCAGTGTTTTGTCTCTGGCAGTGCCCTCCTGAAGAAAGCATTATCAGCCACTAATACACAGGAATTCAGTCACTGAGAAACTTCCCTCAAGCCCCAGCCACTTTTGCCTAGTGTACCTATAAGCATTTTAACTCTCCAGAACATAATCATTCCTTCTGTGAATCCTACTAATCTCCTTGTCTCAAATAGCACATAAACAAATGAGATCCACAGATTTATGCATATTTTACATTTTATATTTTTTATTCCTTTTCATGAGGTTTGACTGCACTGCCATTCAATTAAGTACAGTGCATTGTTTGAAGTAAGTGTAATTTCTATGACAGCTCCCAAACACACATTTACCCATAATGCCCACACAAAACAGGGAAAATCCCTGAAATCTGTTCATTTCAAACCTTGTGAAATACAAGATTCTACCTTATCAGTTCCTCAAGAAGAAGAAACTCTGTCTCTCCTGGCTTTAGCCTGTCTGCAAGCACCTGGAGAGCTGACCTCAGCAAGTCAGTATTTTCGTGCTGAGAAAAACCATTCCTGAGGGGGAAAAAAAACCCAGTTCATCATCAGATTAGAAGAGCTATCAGATGCAAATGCATATCTAAGCATATTTGGCAAGATGAAAAACAGAGAAGCTGGATACTCAAGAATTCTTGAGTCCTGCAATTTCAAAGTTATAAAGGGACACAAAAAATTGAAAACTCAATGGGAATGGAAAGCCTTGAGCACAAACAATATTAATTTTCAGTTAGACTGCAGATCTAGCTTGGTGAGGAGAGGCCATTTTCCATAATTGGAGGTCCATATATACTAAGCCAATGCTATGTAGATGTAAAAAAAAAGGATGTGTAATGACAGTTGCTGTGCAAATGCAGTGATTGTGGGTGGTCACCTCCTGAACAACACGTAGGAGCCTTAGAGGGAGAAAAACTCTAAAGATCTTCATTATTTCTTTGAACTCCCAGTGTCTGTGAGGATATGTATGCTAGAAATGCTCAAATACATCCACATTCCAATTCTGTAGACTGAACAGGTAGACTTGATAATGGTAATGCTCAATGCACCTGTACCACACAAGCTAATCAACAACTGGTAATATAAGAGGCCTTGACTAAACATATGTAAAAGGAGCAGTAATTTGGTTGTTGAATTTTAGTGGCTGGATGGCTCACCCCAATATATGGCTGTCTGACCTACAGCAAAACAGAATTATTTTACACTGGATAGCAAAACTGAGATGAAGCTGCCTGTTACAAAGTGAACCAGGTTATTTGATTTGAAAGAAAGATGGGCTCATGAACAACCAACACTCACACTGGCTAAAGAGAAAATAACAAATCTGGGAATAGTCAGGAGTGGATCTGGGGCCTTGAGGCTCCAGTGTGGCCAACAGGAGAGGCAGATCTCAGACTTGACTTTTTATGCAGTTACTACTGTTTATGAAGTACAACAAAGATAAAATGCTTTCCACATTCAAATCTAAATTGGGGTTTAGAAAGAATCTTTTATGATACTATCCTGAATTACATTAGCAGATGCAGAAGTCTGCAGCCTGCACAAACATTTCTGAGTTGGACATTTATGAATCCAGCTTGAATGCATTAACTTTGTGCCAATGCACATTCATCCTTTCCCAGTGGCAAAAGAAATTCCTCCATCACTCAGGATTGAGGCAGTGACCATTCAGCAAAGGATGAGGGGAAGGAAATGGGAAAGGATGGGTAAGAAATTCCAAGATCCCTAAGGCAGAATGAAAGTTGCACAGCTAGGTGTGCCAGTGCGCTTCTTATGCTGATCTTGATCCAAAAGCCCACTGATTGAATTCTTCTCAGTTCAGTGCTTCATCACCTACAGCTTTAGCACAGCTCAGAATCAGGCAATGAAGTCTGGCTTAACTGAGAAGTGCTCAGAAGCCTCCACCCACTGCAGTGGGGTGTTTTGCACGACTGGCAGGCCTTTCACAGGGTGCAAACACTTTAAAGGAAAGAAACAAGAAGAAGAAGCAATAAATGGGTACAAGTGTGGACTTTTCTTTTAAACTCACCAAGCAAATAAGGAGCGAAAAGTCAGTAACAGCAGCTGGTAGCAAGAGGACATCAGCTGGTGCTCCTGGATGTTCACTCCTGGTTCATCTTCTGCACCCTGATTTTGTACAGCTGCCTTTAATACATAACAAATAATTAATTAATGCTATTCTAAACAAAGATAATGGCACAAGAATCCATTTCCATAAATCCCATGGTTCAAAAACCTGAAGAAAATAAAGTGACTTTTCTCCCCCCAAACAAAATGAAATATCTTTGCGGGAGACAAAACTTGATAGGGTTGTTTTTTGGGGTTTTTTTGGTTAAAATTGCTGCCCACTGACCTGGAAGTAGTTGTGCATGTTCTCCATGTGCTTACACAATGGCTTTAGTAGATCAACCACACACGTAGCAACTTCCTTGGGGGATCTCTGGCACAGATGGGAAAAGCCAATATCCTTGTTGCCTCTTTCCTGCAGCAAACCCAAAAGATTAAAGCTCCTTCATCAGCTTTTCTTGAGAATAACTTCAATTGCTACATCTTAGACTGCTCCAAGCAGTGTCATCCAGGGTCAGGGAGGGTCACAGGGTAGGAAAGCTGGCTTCTGCTGAACAAGCACCACCAACTCAGGTAAGTGGATAACATTTGACTAAAGTGATAAAATTGATGTGACACATAGATCTCTTAGAAAATCATTTAGGTTGGAAAATACCTTTAAGATCAGAGAATCCAACACTTTACTCAAACACTAAGTGAAGGCAGTCTCTGCACGTGGGAATTAAGATAGGTAGAAAAACAAGAACAATGAATATGATGGAGCCCATCAGGTTGCAGTGCATTTCTCAGTTTAACGCAGTGGGACATGCATTTACTTTTCTCCTGAAGGCATCAGCAAGGAGTCCCTGCACTCAGGTGGGTTTCTAGTGCAGAAAAAGCAGAAATATGGATGCAGCAGCTTCTGCTGGCTGCTGCAGCCATTTGGCCTGGCTAACTTGGGTTGCTTTGTGAACAGCACAGCCAGTCTTCCCCAGGGAGGTCTAGGAAAAGGGTCACTTGCGTTTTGAGGCTACAAGACTCCCTCAGTTAAAAACCCTTTCCTGAGACACACAAAGAACCAGATGCTGCAAACACTTCAGCAAGAGCAGTGTACACAAGTCTCTTTTAAAAAAGCAAGTGCTGCTCTGGCACACAGCTGGGTGTCACACTTCCATTTAACTGCCAAGTGAAAATAATTCTGAAAAACGTTTCTTGGGAAAGGCCTGGAGGCCTCTGATGTGCTCTGCCTCAGCCCAGGCCTGGACCCATCGCCTGCTGCTGTTCTTGCCTTTGGAAAGGGCACCCTCCTTGTGGAGCCCGAGGGCAGCACATGTTCCAGCTTCCAGCACAGGTCATCCAGAAGGAAGCAAAGCTCAGCAGGCCCCAGCTGCACAACTTCACGAGCCTGCAATTAAAAGAACAGTCAATCCCAGGACTGATGTAACAGATGTAACTGTAGTGCCTTGAAGCTCAAGTTTACCCCCTCTGTCTCCAGTTATGTCTCCTGGATTAGTTAACCTCAGGAGGGACTCTTTGGTAGATGATTTGTTTTATGGCTCCCCCATGGCAGGTATGGGGCATTGGTTCTGGTTACTCAAAGCATGAGGCCATCCTGATGCTCTAACAGCTGAGACAATGTCAGTACAACTTAACAACTGAGAAAGAATGGATTTATATACATTGACATTGAAAATAAGCTCCTAAGGATAAAAAGAGGTTTAAGCCCAGAGAGTCACAAAACTCACTGAGTAACAATCAAGAAGCAATTTGAAATAATGCCACATAGCCCAAGAGACTTGTCAAACAGTCTTCCAGTTGGCCTGTGACCTACATGCACAGAGACAGCTGTCCTGCAAGGGCAGACCAGGCTGTGCTCCAGCCTGCCATGGCCTTTTCACATTTTATGCATTTACTGTAGCCTGACAAAATGAGACTCCAGATGGACTCAGCCTGCCTACAAAGAGGGTAACAAAATTAAGCACTTCTATTTTCCACAGCCATAGCAATGTAGTTTTATACAAGCTCCTAGATGATACACAGGATCCTGCACACTGAGAGCACCTCCATGACTCCAGTCCCACATTTGTGCTGTTTATGATCTCCTGATGCCTTGAGACTCTTAAGTTTTTGCAATACAGGCTTTACTTTTTGTCACAGGTTCTTTTTGATAAGCAATACTTAGTGTATTTAACACCCTATAGCTTACCTGTGTTCAATATTAAAGCCCCTTTCTCTCCATTAGGTCTATACATGTTATACAGTATCAATCTCCTTTTATGCAGTATTTACATTAGCTTGTTTTTAACATTGCTACATGACATCTCCTCTTCTCAGAAAGTCTTTTTCTCAGTGCCTTGAAGAACTTGGGGCCAAATGCTCTCCAGCTCCCCAGCTCCCAGCCCTGGACCAACATATCCCAACACCAACCTGTTGTGCACTTCAGTGGAACAGAGAGGGCCAAGGCCTGAGAGAGGCCATTACACAAAGCCTCATTAGTGTGGGTTTCAGGCTGTTCCACTCACCTCCGTGTGCATCTCTGTGTCCAGGACAGACTTTGTGAGCAGCCCACAGTGCAGCACAGTGAACACCTCGAGGTCCAGCTCTCGGAAGTATGGGCGATAGCTCTGCAGCTGTGCCAGAGGATTTCCTGCCTCTCTATCAGCAGCACTCTGAAAAGGAAATTGCAGGAGAGTGGCCTCTGCAGGGGCAATTTTCAAAATTCTGATAGGAGGCAGGTGCCAGAAAGCAGAATTGAACCACTGACTGTGATTAACTTTGGAATGAACAACCCCTCTCTCAAGGCTTTTGTTTATGCTTCTATGGCATCTTCCCTGCTCTATCTTCCTTGCAAGTCCCCAGGGCTATTCACCTACCTTGTCCAGCTCAGAGAGCTCGGTATCAGGCTGGTTTCCCTCTGAACTGTCATCTGCTTGAGAATGATCTGCAGAGCCAGCTTTGCTGCCATCAGCTTTCTTTTTCCTTCCTTAAACAGAAAAGCAACTTCAGAATCAAAGGCTACACTGTGCTCAGCACTAGACAGTACTTGCAGCCAGCACAGGCTGTATTTTAACCAGCACTGAGAAAGCACGAAGCACAGCTCCACAGATGAAGTGCTCCTTCAAAGTACAGTATCTAAAGTGATGGATCCTCCTCTTGTCTGCAGAACACAGTCAAAACTTTCTTCTGCCTCAGACACACTCCTATGCAACAGGCCCAAATCCTGCACAATAGGTTTGGCACACGAGGGAAAGGTATTCTGATCTGTGGCCTCCTCCAGTTGCTCTCATTGAATGGAATGTTAATTTTTGTTCACCTTGGCTTAAGGCAGACATGTTCTCAGGAAATGCTAATCTAAACTAGAAATAAATCTAATCCAGAAACAGAACTAGAGACAAGAAGAACAAAGTAAATCTGCTTTATCTTGAAAACTGTAAGACAAGTTCTGTTTTCTCTCTGGGAGCTAGGGAAAAGGATGAAGGAAAGATTTCCTTGTGCAGCAGAGCCATGCCAAGGTTCCCAAGACATCAGTTAGCTACAACCTAAAGCTCAGAGGTTTGCAAGGCAGCTCAAGCCACAGATTCAGTACCAGATGATACCACAAACCCATCAAAGACAGAACCTAATGCTGCAGAAGGTACTTTGGCAGGTGAAAGCAAGCAATGAAAGCCCTGGATTTTCAGTGTTGAATGTTATGCATCAGCTTTACCCAAGGAGACAGACAATCCAACACCTGTTTGGTGTAGGATATTTTTCCATCTCCACTTCAGCTGCAACAGGAGTTGATGAGGTAAAATTTTAAGCTAGATAGACTTTGCCAAGAATTTAGTGCTTTAGGCACACACAAGTGCAATGGCTGCAGTGCAATCTGCCAGTCAAACCCCCATCACATCTGTTTGCTTAAACATTTTAAATTTTTTTACCACTCCTTTTTCTGGCTGGACCAGCAGCATTAATGGATGGTACGGCCTCTGGGGCTTCAGAGTCAAAAGTAGCTGGTGGTGGGACATACCCAGGGGTTGCTGAAAGAGCCAAAATTTAGGAATTGGGTTAATTCAGCTCCTGAATGACAACAGACAGGCTAGATACATATCTAAAGGAAGTATCATATATTTCACTGTCCTGGTGAGAGTGTGGAGTCTGTGAGGTAAGTGTGAGAGTTTGTGTGTCTGCTAACGAGCAGCGAGAGGGAATAGCAGTGAGTAGGGGAGCAGTGGAGCAGGTTAGAGTTCCTGGGATCTGGGCAGGCTATTGGGAGATAGGCAAGGGGTGTCAATACTTGGGGGATCTCCAAAAGTTCGTGTGCTTGTGACTCTAGAGTGTGTAATCTGTGTGCTCCTCACCGAAGGAAGTGATTAAGAAGAGCAGTTTGGATATGGACAAACTGAAAATTATAGCTGTCCATGCATGAACTTGTAGGCCACTGTAAAACTGCAGTGTGTGTTACCATATGCTTCCTCCATTGATGTTTAAAACAATTCCTTTCACTCCACAGCTGGTACAGGCCCCAAATGTACAAATGTTTCATACTCACCTGCCAAGCATTTTCCCAGCACATTCTGCAGCTCTGTGATGTTCTGTAATCGAGTTAGTACTTTCCCTTTCATCTCAACATCCTGTTGCTGGCAGAAAGCATTTACAACCTAGAGATATAAACCAAGCTCACTGAATTAGGGAGATTTGTACCCACTTTGCTACTTTTTCTTTTCTGAATAATGTTCTCAAATCCTGAATGAACACACAACACAGCACAAGTGGTCTGTGTGACCAGGTTCAGACTGCATAAACAAAGCTCTTCAGAAGCCCATGAGACCATGGATATAATTGGTGCAATCTATAAAAAGAAATAGGACAACACCTATGGATAAAATATTAATTGAGAAAAAATATTAATTGGAAAAGAGGAATTAGCAGACAGGTTAACATTGTCAGGTTCTGTGATACCTGTGGCTCTGAAGACTCCTTGGCTTTTCCCAGGTCTGCCAGGAAAGAGGCAGTCCTGGGAGAAGAGCAGGACTGGGAATGTGGAATTGCACCAAATCTGCCCTTCTCGTGTTATCAGAATAACCCCAGAAGGGAACAATCTCATGGACCATTGATGTAGCAAATACATGGTCCAAATCTGCACGAAGGCACTGCATTTTACCCTTCTGTCAGCTCACAGAGGTATAGAACAAAGAGTACAGAGTATCCCCAAGAAAGGAAATTCTACTTGTGCTCTGGAAGTGGAGCACAACCTTTCTGTTAGGTAACAAAGACCACAATATTCCCTCCCCTATGGCGTCCCCTCTCCTGGCTGACCAACCTCTACTCTCCCAGGCTTCCCTCATCCCTCCACTCCAGAACCTGCAGACAAGGCTCTACTCACTTCACGAAACCAGTTGAGAGCATAGAACAGAAGTGAGCACAGAAATTCACGTTCTTGCTTGGATAGAGAGTCCAGCTTCCCTTCAACCTCCAGGTCAGTCAGGTACAGGGGACAACCTGGCACAGAGCAAGAAAAGCCTAGGTTGGACTGTGTGCTACCCATGCTTTGGTCTTTGCATGGACAAAGTCTCTTATCAAAGCCTGTATCAATTCCAGTGGCTATCTGGAGTAAGGCAAATCAGCCACTCCATAACCAGACTGAGCAACTGTCTCCCCTGCCTCTCTTCCACTTTGTGGGCACAGAGCATCTCAGCCTCCTTCACAAAATGCACGATTCTTCCTGCAGCTGGAGGAAATCTGTGCAGATCTGGCACAGTAACAAGGCAGGCAGCCAGGCTCTATAAAAAGTCCATTTCCCATACCTAGTAAGGCATCAATCTCCTCCAGACTTCCACTGTTTTGCTCTGCAGTGTAGAGCCTCAGCAACCGGAAACAGGGTGACAGACACATGGGTGACACTGCCCTGGGGGAAAGAAAAAATTGAGTGGGACTTATGTTTTATACATCTCCAGAATGCCCATCAATTTTCCATTATGTCCTGTGTCCTCCCCAGGCCACCTTGCATATGTCTTCTATTTTGCTTCTTGCAAGTCTCAGCAACCCAGAGCAGAAATGCACCATGTGGGTTAGAAAAAAACTCCCAGGAACTAATAACTGGTGATTATGAGTTTTCTGGAAAAGCATATTAGGGCAGAAAAAAGACTGTAATGAACAAAAAATTGGGTCCAATTTATTTCTGGTGGAAACCAAAGTTGAGTAATTCAGAAGGAACTGTAAGAAATTGTGCACAACACAGTTTCAAGCAGAGGAGAAACCTCCTTCAATGTTTTGTAGTGTGCCACTGCTCCAATTCTAAGGAAAAGGAACATTTTTCCAGAGGTGCATGCGAAGTAGCTGTATTTTCTCTCATTTTAAAATGATCATGTCTTTAAAGCACAACTAAAATCTCATCAAAATCTTACGACAATAAACTCCAAATGATGTGAAGGAGTAAATTTAAAAAAGAGAGCCTTTTATAACCTTAACAATTCTATGACTCTTATGATTCTTTTAACTTTGATGTCATACTGTTTATGTAGATGTTTCTACATCTTAACATGCTTCCTGTTCCATTTGCCAAAGACAATGCCCTTATTTTTCAGTCAAATTTCACTTTTGGCTGCATGTTTGTGGGTTTAGCACTACCGGCATGACTCACCCAAGATCACCTAAACAGCTTAAGCCAGAACAGACTGCCAGCTCCCAATGAGATTAAGCCTTTAAACCTGAGTATGTTTAACATCAAAAAAAGGAGAACACTGGAAATTGGTAAATTCTCTGACCAGCTCCTTATCAGGCACCTGAAGTGCACAAATGAAAACATTTCCTTTACCTTTGCAGACATAGATAAATGTCAAAGTACCTTTTACTCGCTCCAGTGGTGACCCTGGCAAGCTCACTCTGTGACACCAATGGCAAGAGGTTAATGGCAATTGCTCCCTGGCTTTGATCTTCATCCAGATTGTACAAGGACTTCACTGGGAACAGGAATGAACTGCAAGGAAAGACAGACAAGGTCTTGTTGGCAACCCCAGTTCTCAGTGTCAGAAACACTACTCATGCTTTAGCTGTGATTAGCATACCCATGCACTGTGGGGCTGAGATCCACCACAAAGTCACTGGGAAAGTCCTCCACCAAACTCTTTCCAAACTCATCCTACAAAGAAAGGAAAAAAAACTTGTTCAGCAAAGGGGCTCAATGAAAAAAGCTCCAACAGCAGCAGTGGAAGATGCAGAAGATAAGGCCAAGCAAAAGTATCCTGGAACAGTCCAAGCCATGAAGCCCCACGGCCTGCAAGGAGAGCCAAGGGCTGCCTTTACAGACAGAGCCAGGAAACATCGCTAAGTGGCCACAACCAATTTCTTCCTCACTCTTTGGATGTGGGCTTGACTACAAGTTCCAGAGTGATGCCGAGAGGCAGAGCAGCTGTCTGCAAGAGGAAAGCAGTCCACATGTAAAAGGAGTTCCCAGCAGGAAGAAAGAGCTGTCCAGTGGCCTTCACAAACCTTTTCCTATCACCATAAATACCATTTATTTATTTATTACCATAAATAAATACCACCATACTGTGGCTCTAACTGGGACACTGGGATCAGATAGTCTTAACAATCTGACCCAGAAACCAATTTCAATACTAAGTTTAAAGTTCTTTCAGATTCTATTTTTATCTATGAATAGGAACAGCATACTCTGAAATGTCACTTAATTTCCTTTAAAAGGCTTCCCCACTGTCATGTAAAATTTCCCATAAAAGAAGTTGTTAAAGCACAATGAGGAATTCGCCATAATCAAAAAAAGCCAAGAGAGCTGAATGAGGATTTTGTATCTGACCAATCTCACAGAACAAAAGAAGTTTCCAGACTGGAGTGAAATCCTCAAATTCACTCTATCCTGCCAATGTTTGAAAAACATCATTTTTCTGAAGAATTCATGTAAGTGATTAAGTTCAAACTCCTCTGCAACGTACCAGGAGCTTCAAGTCCAAATTGCCCTTCTGCTTCTCAATCAAACTGGCGAATTCATCGTAGTACAGAGCCAAGACCTCTGGTGTTTGCTCACAGCAGAAGCCCACAAGGTCCAACAGGGTAGAGAGCTGAAAGGAGACAAAACAGTGCAGGAATGGGTAAGGTAAATGATCCAACACAAGCTTTTACCTTCAGTCCTTTTTACATTAATTTATTGTGAGGCATATTCAAAGCTTCATTTCTAGAGTAACAACCCATGGTGAATATTCTTGAATAGACACAGCTTTAAGAAGGAACATGGGTCTTTTAGTGTCCTCTGCCATGAAATAACACGAAGAGTCTGCCCAGGATCACCCTTAAATAGAGTGCCAGCAGAGAAGAAGGTTCAACAGAAACTAAGGAAAAAGACTGCTAGACCAATCCTGTACAGCAGAAATACTTCCTCTGGATGGCCTGAAAGGCACAGCTACCAAAGCTGAGAGGATGGCCATGGACACCTTAGGCTCACTTAAGCAGATTGTCCTGCTTCTTTCCTTTGTATTTTAAGTAACAGCTGCAGAGAAGACTTTCACTAAATGGCTGAGGTGCTGCTTGTTCTGGTCTAGCAGAGGCAATACCAGCTGGTACCTTTGTTTCTCCAAACCCATTTTTAATAGACTCTTGGCTCTGCAGTCAATGTACAAGAATCCCAGGCTCAGGAAAGTTAACTCCCAGACCCACATAGTACTTCAGTTAAGGCTGCATTTGCAGTCACCCCTCCTTGCTGACCATATCCTCCCACACTGCCCCATTCTGGGTACTCACCTGCCCATCACGCTCGCCATTCAGCTCTGGTCTCTCCAGTGAAGCACCATCTCCTTCATTCCTGGAAGCAATTGATAACCTTGCTGTTGTGACACAAGACTCAGGAGATGGCAAAACCCATCACACACACAGGGCTCTCTCTCCATAAATTGGAGAATTACACATGAAAAAGATTTATTTGGAACACATTAGGAAAAGACCTGGTGCTGTCTGGGGCTTCTTCTCTTTTAGATTTCCCTGGATTCAAACACAGAGCACCTCAGGTTATTCAGCCTAGAGTCAGAAGCTGGTCTGTAGTCAGTCCACCACAGTTCAATTTTTATCCAAGCAATAGGTCCTGCTGGTGCTGGTCAAGGCATCCACAAATAGGAATTAACAAGGAACTTGGGATGCCTTTGAGACCAGCAGCAGGTGAGCAGCACTGCACAGACTGAAATACCAAACACCACAATATGCAGAAGAGAGTTTTAAGTTCCTGGATTTGCCCAAGACATGCATGAACTCAAAGGCAATGCCCTCCTGTCTTTGTTCCACTCCAGGCCTGAACTGAAAGCCATGTTAAATTCATCTTTGCTACATTTTCTCTCACCTTTTTAATGCCACACTGCCTATCATGGAAACAGCACCAATAATCCCCATTTGTTTGTGGTTGGGAACTGTGCTGGAGAGCCATTTTCTGATCACCATGTGCATATCATCCTGAAAAGAGACACAAACCATGTCACCACACAGGTACTTCTGTGCAACACTCACAGTTCTGTTGGCATCTTCGCTTAATGTCATCTCCAAGGGCTACAGCGGAATGGCTTATTGGGATTACAGCTCATGTCTAAGAAGCATCAGTTTAGAAGTGCACTTAGAGAAGGCAAAGAGGAAGCTGGCTATCAGGATACTGCTTTCTTTGGCTCCCAGGATACTGATTTCTTCTTCTTTTTCTCTGAATTTGTCTCAAACTGGGACACTGACCTACCCCTAGTCTTTGGTATCACTGAAGAGAGTCAAATTACCAACCTTGAATCTTCAAATACTCCTTGAATCTCTTGATACAAACTCTGACAAATATATAACTTCTAGACACTCCTCCCCTTCTTTTCACAACTTCTGTGGGTGACAGGCAGAACACCCTGATGGCAAGTCCTCCTGGGCTGCAAAGCCACACTATGCGTTGCCAAGGCAATTCTCACAAATCACACGTAAGAAAGACTTGGGGTGGGAGGTGGGGAAATCGCTGAGGGAAGTAGTTCAGAAAAGAGCTAAACCTGACATACAACTGGGAATTGTGGCAGTGAAGAGCTCCAGTTTAACAGGGTGAGTGGGAAGGCCTGAAATGACTATAGAAATGCTGTTTTACATGCCATAGACCAACCAGGAGGAGAGGAAGAGCAGTTTTTCTTTATAGTATCAAGTTACCATGTGCAAACATACCCACAATTACAAACTACACAGGGACTCAAAGAAATACAAATAGTCGTAATTTCTAAGAGCTGAACTTTATGAACAGGAAGATTTTAAATCCAGACATCTCTGTTGTGAAAGAAATACCTTTGATGATTTCTTTATTTGCTATGCTCAAGGATTCAGAAATCCAGACAAAGGTATCCAATACCACCACTGTTATGCTGCAACTGAGTCACACAAGGTAGCCTGTGCAAGATGAAGGTGGATTTGGACAGATCAGGTTTGACAGCTTCTCATGCTTAAACCAGAGGCACAAGAGCTGTGAAGTCTACCACTTCAGAGTAGAGTCCTCTGCACTGTGAAGTTCAGTTCTTCTAACAAGAGTCTCTGTTGTCTCTGGTGTACAGAATTTAAGTGCCTGAATCAATACAAATATCTCGGGGAAGACACCAAACTGTTTTCTGAAGGCTTCTAAATGATGGAGAAACAGAGCTGCTCAAGGAGGCTGCCAAATTTACAGTTTTGCAAGCCTTCAAGGCTCAGCTAGACAAAGCAACAATCAACATGACACCATGCTGGTGACAGTCCCACTTTGACTGGGAGGTTAGATTAGGGACTACCATCAGTACCCTTCAAACATGTCTAACAACTCTACCTTTCTCAGATGTGCAAGAGAAAGGAACACAGTCACTGTGATAAGCCCTTGATATCAGGGTGGAAATAAGCTGATTTGCAATCACTTGGGGAGAAGAGAATTCTAAGCTGAAGGAGATCTTGACACCAATCACTGTTCATAGATGAGGCCAGTATTTAGTTAACCTAGCAAAAGAACCAAGGCACAGCCTGAATGACTTTCTGTTGTGTCTCTGCTTACCTGAATGTAGCTCCCTTCTTGCTTCTGGCTGAATGCTAAAGTGCTGAGGATGTAGAAAAGCTTCCGGATCTGGCATGGATTCAGTTTCTGTGTAGAGTCTAAAATGGTCTGTAGGAGAAGCCACAAACTAGCTCAGATGTATCAAGAATCCCTTTCCATATTCTCAAAAATACATTAATTGCCAACCTCGGGGAAGAGAATTAATTTTACCTTTTTTGTACACACACGAAAAAGCTACACTCAAATTAAACAAACATAAATGCCAAACTATTGCTCTAGCCTTAATCATGGCAGCTCATTTTATCAGAGGCTGAATGAGAAGAACAATTTGGATACCTTAAGCATTTGGGGAGTGCTCAGGACAAGTGACAGCTGTCTATTTTCTATGATAGGTTTGATCACAGGATTCAAAGTATTTGACAAGCAAGAAATTAAGCAAGTAATTTTCATTTAACAATCAACCAACTAAACTAGTAAAAAGCAGACAGTTTTCCCATAGTGTACAATTACATCACAGGGAGCACCAAAATATCAGAGAGGTGTGGGAATACCCACACCCATCCTCTTCAAGGGCTCTTCTATACAACCTGGCCTTAAGCTACCAACAACCACAGATGTAGGAACATTCAAGGAAAGTACTGCTACATGCTTGCCTTGCTATTGAGCTCTTTCCTCAATCTCCACTTTTACTGCTTTTGGAAATAGGCAACTGGGCACATAGCTTATCAGTCTTAGAACTCAACAGTCCATTTTTTTTCTCCACACTGAGTATTTTTTTCTTTTAAATTTTAGGATATGTCTTCTTCCATCTCTGCAAGCAATTTTGTCTTAGGATTCAAATACTGGCCAAAGTACTGTCAGTCTTTCAATAGACAGAATGGGTAGTCCACAAAAGGGGCAGGTTTTTGCCAAGTTTTTGAAATAGCTGATGTAAATAGACAGCATTTTCCTTCCATTGTAGGCACCATGCCACACCTGTCCAGCTAAAGGGAATTGTCTATCTTAATTTCCCCTGTCAAAAAATCATCCAGTCCTATCTTACAGCTCACACTTTGATAGCAGATACCTTTCACTTCTGACCACTGCATTTCTCCAGACAGAAAAGCTTTACAGGTACAAGCTTTTCCAATACCTCTATTTTGGAGAAGTACTGGTGTATTCTGGATCTGAGGCCAAGTGGTGTGAGGGACCCAAAATCTGGAATAAAGGCAGAAATGCACATACCTTCACAAAGGTGGCATAGCGCATCAGCAGGGACGTGTGCAGCACCACCAAATCCGTGAGCACATCCAGAGAAATGTCCAGTTCTGTCTCACTGCCACTGCAAACATGAGTCACCAAAGCAGTCACAACCTCCTAAGGAAAAAACCACCAAAGGAACCACAGTGAAGTATCAACAAAAAAGTGTCTGCCTTGCTCTGCTCATATGAACTAAGGTGATCAAGTGCACATAATCACAGCAGTCTCTGTGCTTGAGTCACTTGCTAGCAGTCTTGCTGTGATTGTTCCCCATCTTCTTCTTGGCCTACTCTTTGGCACAGACCTCCCTCCAAAGGCTTCCAACTGCCTGAAACCCTGTCCCTTAAAGGATCATGACATACACTCTAGAACAAAGTGCAAACTCAAATAAAACAGCTGCCATCTATCACACTGTACCTGCTGGCAGTAGGAGTCGAAGGCTGCAAAAGCTTGTTTGTACATGCAGCTGCCAAAGGAGACCACAGCTGGGTGTGCAGAGTGCAGAAATGCCTGAGCAAGGGCTAGGATGGAAGGGAAGAAGTCTTTGATAACCTGAAATACAGATACCATGAAAGAGGAGATTATTGTTGCTTGTTTTCAACACACCCAGTGCTGAGGAAAGCTCAACTCCAAAAAACCACGTGACAATTACAACGGAGGACATCTGCCTTGGGACACTTGATCTGGATCAAAAATTAAAAAAGAGAAGTACATGTACATAACTGGAAAGGTATAAAAAATGCAGCACAGGGCTAAATCATTATCTGACAAGATCTTTGAGAGATAAAAGAGAGTCCCAAAGCAGGATGAGCACTGACCGTTGAATGGTTTTGGAAGGCATTCTGCATCAGCTGCTCTGGCATGCAGCCCAATCGGATTTTGCTCCTCAAGACCTTCTCAGTTTGCTTCCTGTTCCTGGTGTTTGTAGAATGGATCAGCAGCAAAACTATCAGATCCAGAACCTTTTAGAGGAAATAACCACCACTCATTATGCTGAAATATTTAACAGTCCAGATAACTCCAAGTCAAAACTTCAAGTCTAAACTGTGAAGGAAAATAAAAAGCTCAAAAAGTCCCAACAGTCACAACTGCAGAAAAATGTTGTGTCCAACAGGACAGAATCAAAGCAGGATAACTTTGTTCCTTGACATTAGGAAGGGATGAACCAAGGGTTATAAAGAAAATGGATGGCTGTTATACTCGGAACAAGTCCAATGCCAAAAGAACCACCCATTAAACATCACTGGCAGTTTCTGCTCCAACTACAAAAATCTCTTTATCTACAACCATGAAGAAAGTCTTGAGAACACCAGAGAAGAGGACACTCACAGAGCAGAAATATTACCTTATGGTCAGACACAGATGTGCTGTTCTCAATAGCCTGAGAGAAAAAAAACAAGCAAGCTGTTAAGCTACAGTACAATATTATATTCCAAAACCAAATCAAAAAAGGTAGACACCAAATGTCTGTGACACCTTGCTCACAGATTTCTCTCCTCTAAAACAGGATACCTATCCAAGTCAGCAAACTGGATCTTGCCAACAGCAGAGAATCCAGAAAGCATGCCAAAAAATAGCTAAAAATTGAGTTTGATCAAGGACACTCTCAAAACCCATCAGGATTGAGAAAGGAACTGAGGTACTGAGTAATGAAAGACTGAGAACAAGAAACAGTCTCATGGTTTACACTGAAATGCAATTTAAAATTAAATTTGGCACAATACCAGTCAATATTGATTTCCAGCAGGACATTTTCAAGCACCTTAAGGCTTCACACAGCTCTGTCTCAATATATAGGTACACATTTTTCACCTCTTGCAGAATGAAATCTGTATTGCTAAAATGAAGAGCTAACATTTGCCTTTTGATATCACATTTGATTACAAGAAAGGCTCAGGCTCAATCAAGGAGCCCAAATAAAAAAGGAAACTAGGACTGAAGCATGTATCTTACCTTAATCCATGCTTCAGAGACATCTTTCTGAAATCTCACAGCTAACTTGATCACATCAAAAAGTAGCTTCACACAATTCTGGCTGGTGGTTACTTGGCTCAAGGAAGAACTGTAAATTATCAAAAAGGAGGAGACTCAGTCCCTGCAAATACTGTCACAGAAGGAACAAGGCAGCCCAGCAGCCACAGCAGTTACTTAAAGCAGCCATTGACCAGAGGGATGCTCTGTCAAGGACAGGGAATTTCACAAAAGGGTGAAAACAGAGGTCACAGAATCAACGGAAAACATACTAAAGGGAACTTAAAACAGATGAACTGGTAGCAACAATATCATAAATGAAGTTGCTTATCCCCATGCAGACATGAATGCAGATGGCTCAAAAGGAATTACATCCCTGGCAGGAGAAGATGGCTGGGCAAGGCTGACAAATATATTGTATTAGTAACAAGCAGGAAGGAATAAAGGTATCTCTGCCTTTCCAGAGGATAAATTAGGCTCATGTAGGTAGCCAATTGTGCCAGAGAGACCAGAAGAGGAAGAGTTTAAGTTCTCTTCTCTCATCCTACCCTTGGAGAATCAGATAAACCTCTTTAAGTACCTGGCCTGGACTTGACTTTTAATCTTCTTCTGGGAACTGTGCATCTGCAGAGGCAGAACACACGATGACAGATCCAAGCTCTTACGAAGATCAGAAATCACCTGTAAAGCACAAATCCATGCACAAGACAAAGGATGGATGAACAGAAAAAGCTGAGGAAAAGAAAACAATTTCCCACAATAACCCTAAAATTACAAACCAAAAAACTCATATATTTGTAAGATTCATAAGTATTTAACCATGTCCAAATCTAATTCTTTTTAAACTTAGAAGATGAACCAGCAAAACTTTTCACATTGTGTCATGATGTTGCTGTGCATACAGAAAGCAGAATTTTCTAAAACCTGCTCTGTGCAATTCCCACATATATCTGTTTTATGTTGCTGTGAACTGTTTTTGTTCTGTTCAGCAGCTAAGCTGGCAGCCTCGGGAATTCTGGGACCTGCAAGTTTACCAATCTGACTGCTGTTGAATTGCAGTGTACCAGCACAGACTGGCTTCCATGTCATAGGCACACTTTTCTTTACAGGGATCTCCCTGAAAGGTTTGGGCAGATCACAAACCTCAGCTGAGGCTTCCTCAACACATGAAAAAATTGTGTTTGATAGTTCATCAAGGCTGGCTTTGATCCCTGGCAATATTAAAATTTTACTTGAAAACATTAAAAACACACAGCTCTGTACGTGAAGCAACTTCCCTCTGTTAAAACACACACTGGTGTGGAAAACACACACTTCATTATGAAAAAGATACTGTACCTCTACTGCATCTGCTGCCTTGACATTTTGGAGGATGAATTTTACTACTACAGGCAAATCTTCCAGTTTCACAGAAGGCACAATGGTCATGGCAGACTGTCGCACCTGAGGAGAGAGCAACACTCCATCAACTGGAAGACAACACTTCACAGAAACAGTGGTTATGTTATATTATGTTAGTGGGAAGGTGATGCCTTAGGTTTTAACTTATATTTTTCAAATCCTGTACTGCTAGTGTAACTCTGCAGTTCCCTGTAGCTTGTTAAGTGCTGTTTTCTCATGCTCACAAAGACATAACAAAACCTCTCTAACTTGCTCTCCAAGAACACCCAGAACAAGAACTGTAAACCATCATCTTGGGGAGAGGGGGGTAAGCTTGGGGAAATTCCATCATTGGCTGGGTTCTGGTTGGTGAATTTATGCTGATACAAAAGTGTGAAGAACTCGTGACCTGTCTTCCATTTTGAGATCCACTGAGGCAGGACCCTCTGAAGCCCAGAAGTGTACATCTGAAAGCCTTCCAAATAAATATCACCTTTTTTCCTTTATTCCTGTCTAGTCTCTGTTTCTAGGTAGCCATTTAAGGCATCAAAGGAATCCTTGCAGACTTATAGTCCAGCCTTCTGCTCAGAGCAGGAATATTGTCAGTACTAGAACAGATTCACCTTGGCTTTGCTGAGTCTTGAAGATATCCAAGGATGGAGGAAATCTCCAATCTCTGCCACCTGTTTGATAATTTATGTCAATGTTGCAGACCCTAACTTGTTTTTCCAAATGTCCAACCAAAACCTCCTATTGTGGCCACTGCCCCATATCACTCTTCAACAAGAAGAGCTTGGCTCCATCATTTTTTAACTGGCTTTCCAAAGGGAAAAGCATGGAGGATATGCACCCTGCTGCACAGCACTAGCCTTTTGGGACCATGTAAAACACCATTTAACACACTCAAATGAACCAATTTTATTTTATTCATAAGAAGCCCAACTCCAAAAAGTGCAGCAATGCAGCCAAGGCACATCATCATCTCCTTTATCAGCATTCTGCAGAGAAAACCTATTTAATTATTTAATCACCGATCTGCCTCTCCTTAGAATGTAACAATCTAGTCTGGTCACTATTCTTCAAAAAGATGAAATATTGACAATAAGCAGGTTTAAGACAGGCAGTAAAAATTTACTGCAGTAGGACACAGTGCTTCTGCATTAGCTAAAACAGCTGTGACTGAAATTTCTGGCTGTTACATTGTATGTAACACATGTATGCATTCAGAAAAATTCTCTCTGCTCTTCACTGAACCCTTCATACATGTTTCAAAAACCACCTTAAGCTTCTGACCTCTTTCCAACTTCAGGAGCTCAGGACTTTTGAAGGCCTACAGGAGTCAGATTTAGCAAAATACTTGGAATGAAGAAACAGTTCCAGCTCTTGTGTTGCTAAGCAGGAGCTGGGGTCTGCTGAAGTGCTCAGTAAAAGCTCTCACCTCAGCCACAAGTTCTGCATCAAGATCCAGACGAGAAAGGGCATCCAGGATTGGCACTGTCAGCCGTCTGCCCTGCTTTAGCAAGCAGCTGATAGACAGGGAAGAGAAAACAAATGGTCCTCTTAACAAAACCAAGAATGTATCTTTAGTGTGTTGTATGATTCCAGTAGTTTTCATGGTCACTGGAAAAAAAGAATCTCTGAAACTGACAACATATGCCACTGGCATTATGGAAAACTTGTTCCCTAAATTATTACTCCTCATGTAAGAACTGCACCAGTCTTTTAACAGCCTCATGTACTTTCCCAAAACCCATGTAATCATTCTTGGCTGACATCTCAGTTTGTCACAAACTTTCTGTAGCAAGAAGTTGTATTTAAATTGTGTTAGTTGAAAACCACCTCATTATTATCAGCTTCCAGGTAACTGTCCATGCTCCCTAATTCATTAGAAGTAATGAGTTGTTTTCCACATCAGGAATGGGTAGAGGCTATTGAGAATGTGGGAATAAGTACACCTTCCTGATAGTCAGCTTTCAAAAAACACAAAGAGGAAAAGCAGAAGCCTGAGGAGTTTGATTAGCATAAAAAAATGTGTGGAGTTTTCTTATCTAGAAGTTGAGGCAGTAAACTGAGAATGAAAACAAAGTCACAGTTTGAGAGGGTCCAAGGAACAGGATGCACTGCTTGCAGTAATAATCTGCAACAGTGATCACAGGTTTGAAAAGATAACAAACACCAGCATGAATGCAAGTGATCTCTGTAATAATAAGAATTAAAAAAACTTAAGACTACTCAAATTAAAGAAGACAGGTGTAAGGACTAGCCTAAGGCAGTGCTCCCTGGGAGGATAATTCTTGGCATTAGGTCCCCTGTTTGTTTGGATGAGTAAATATGCTTGAGAAAAGTATATAAAATAGCCAGAAAGTTCTGTTTCATGCACACATTTACTGTGTTGTGTGTGGTTTGGGTTTTTTAATTATTAATAAAAACCATGTTGATTCTTACCACAGCAGAATCCAAGACAAATCAGAAGCTGTCAATAGTAATATCCAAGTGACTGATCACAGACTATCCAGCAGAATTAGTGAGTACTTAACTGGATTCCACCTGTGCTGTATGCAGGTAGTCAAGAGTTTAATAATTATTTAGATAAAAGCAGTTTTGGAGCATTGTCTAATGCAATGTCTTTTGCTGGATTGTCTGTGCTCTCTTTAAGAGCATAACAGCACAAATGGAATGTCCTAAGCCAGTGAGAGGTGTCCCCAAATGTTGCAGTTAACAGGAACACACTGCTGTCCTAATATTTCAGTCAGTCCCAGAGCAACCTGCATTAATGCACCTCGTCCTTTTCTGCTAAGTGCAAGGGGGAAAAAAACAAAACAAAGCATCCCAATCAAATTATCTGTACCTGAGCTCTCTGGCAACCTCACTTTGCTGGGAATCCTCCAGGATCTCAGGTAAACTGGTGATAATATCATGCTGTATGGGTACTGGAGAGACACTAACCATCTGCATCAACTTCTTGACCAGATCCTGCAGGCAAGAGGAACACTGGTGAAATGCACAGATGTCACCAACAGCACAAGAACAACATTATGCATCTAAAATCCCTCGGTACATCATCTGCCTGGATTATGCCAACTGTCCCTAACTCATCTGCTGAAGTCATGAAGCAGAGCATCGACTTTTGTGGAGCAATGTTATTTTACAGGTAGGATATAATGATCTTGGTGAGCAGAGGAAACTGGGAAACACAACAAGCTTCCCAGTGTTTAGTACTCCAGCAGAAAGTAACCCACAGAAACTGACTGACTTAGGGAAAGAAGGAAAAGAATCACCACAGCAGGAACAGAGAATTCATCCCCACATGCTTGCAAGTATGCAGTACGTTGTTAAAATTAAACAAGAGGGGATTGTAACTTCCTGCCAGCAACAGCTTTAAAACAGGGTCACCTGTGTGAATACACATGCACAGATATAAATTTATGTAAAAGATGACTTAGAGCAAGGAAAGAAAAAGACTAGTAAAAGAAGTTGAGAAGTCACTCAAGACAATTGTAATTAAACAGAAAAAAGTTGAATCTCTCCTTCAGCATGTGAATACAAAACCAACATCAGTTCTCATCAGCACAATAATTCATCTAATCCCACCTGAGAGGCATTCCAGAAGTTGTTTGGAAAAAGCATCCATGTGATTGCACCTCTGGTACCCACCTGGCTGTCAAGGAGCCTGTCAAGCCACTTAAACTGATTGACAATGAGCCGGGGGAAATTTGTTCCAAAGGTGCCCACACTGCAATAGCAGAAAAGGACACACAGGTTAGTCACACCTACAGACTCAAAAGCTTTGCTGCTGGTCAGCAAGACCAACTAACCTCATTAATACATAGAAAGAACTTCACTCTCCTTACAGTTTCATAGGAGATAAGTGTAACAACATCCACCTTTCAGCATTCCCAAAGGATTCACTGCACAGCTTATTAACAGCTTATCACTTTTACATCCAAGATCCTTTAGAATTCTTGGGTGAAAACAGTTCAGACCTTGTGACTGCCTATCCCTTGTGACTGTTAAACCCTCCTCAAACAAGATTTCAGTCTGATACAATTTCCGGGACGACACCTCTGGGCAGCACTTGTATCCTGGATTCCAGTGGAACAAAAACTGCAGCAGGAACAGCCTCAGCTTCTTTCTGCCCCTTGGCCTGCCCCACTAACTCTGTAGTGAGCATCCAGGGCACAAGAAGAAGAGATGAAGTGGTGAGGTCTTGCCTGTGCTACACCACAAGATCTCTCACTCCAATTATGATGTTATACTTTTAAAAACCAATAGATGCTCTTTCAACTTCTCATGTTTGAATGCAATCTGCACTTTTAAAAGGAGATCTGTTTGCATCTCACAGCCTCCTAAAACTCTGCCAGCAGCCACTTGCATTTTTTTCTAAATGATGAGACACTCCCTAGTCCCTCTGCTGAAATAATTCCTAAGCTTGTGTCAGTGGCAGCAAAAAGCACAATCAATTCACAATGTCTGCATTTCAGCTTCTAGAAATTTGTCTTCTGCTTTACACACCCACAGATTTAAGGTCATGGTACCTCACAGATTATTTCACACAGGTATGAAGAAAAAAACCCACATCAGTGCAAACTGCCATTCAGATAAATTTGAAGTAACAGTTAAAGTCAAACAGCTGGTGACTGTCCAAAAGAAACTCCATTTCAAGGCAGAGAGAAGTCAGTTTATGCTCACATGTCAAAAAAGAATTCAGGGATCTTTTCCAACAACAGTGTTATGACAGCAGGCTGAAAGAAAGGCAAAAAGTCAGTGTTAGGGTGATTTACTGGTTGTGCTGTGGTATTGCCACCAAAATTGACCTTTCACAAAAGATGAAATATACACAGAGAATAAAATACTTGACAGGCTCAATAAAAGTATTTCCTGTATATGAAATCTCCTGACTAATGCCAGAAAGGAGCCACACAGCCTAAGAAGTGAAAACCACTTTTCAGAGGGTGGTATAAACCACCCACATGATCCAACAGAATCAGAGCATATGGGCAGGATGTACAAGTCCTCGAGACCAATGCACCTCACTTTCTCAGACCCAGCTGAGTTGCTTTTCACCACATAGAAAACTAAAGCATCAGCTTTAGGTAAGTTGAAAAACAGTGCCCAGTTCTAGCACTTAAAAAACCACACATTCTCCACAGCAGAAGTGGTTATATCTCATCAGAATTTCCCATGGTCGACCTGAGCCATCATTTGTCATTCTGCCTCTGCTCACCTCTGAGAACAGTCTGGCTCTGTGTTCCCTACACCTTGCAACCCAGCATTTGAAGACCACGAAATTAGCCTTAATTTTCTCTTAAGACTGAACAAACCCAGTTCCCTGTCTCTGCTTGTCTGCCATGTGTCTCAGGCCCTAAGCATCTTTGTGTCCCTACAGAAACAACAAACTGGACACTATTCCAGATGCAGCCTCACCTGCCTCAAAACCAGTTCTATTAATCCTTTACTTATATAAGCAAAACGTTCCCTACAATCAAAACTATTGTAAAGAGCAAGCTAAGGTGTCCATACCTGTAAGATCTTAATCCCAAGAAGCAGTTTAATGAGGCTTTCACAATATGAGTGCACCAGATTCCTGGAAGATGAAAGATTCCACCACAGTTGTGTCAAAAAACATGTTGGGAGAACAGGCTGTAGCTCTTTTCATGACTATTTTTTTAAAAAACTACATACAGTGGTTTAAGGTAATCACAGACACACAAAAAGATTTAAAACTGCACTTTAGCTCTGAACCAGCTCACTCACTACAAGACTAGAAATGTGAAAGTCTGTGTTAAGCTGCATCTCCTGGAAAAAAAAAAAATCTCAAAAAGGAACTGATCTTCACCAGCCGTGACAAATTTATTTCACAGTATCTGGTTCTTCCCATAAAATTCCATGGAGTCCAATGTGTGCCACGGGCAGACAGCAAATTCTGTCACTTAACACTCTAAACTTACTGCTCTTAAACAGCAATGTTTAAGCCATCCTGCCTTGGTGTCATCAGCTGAAGCCTTTCCCTCCCCTCTGGTCAATGCCACGGGACATAACTAGAGACTGGCTCTGACTGAAGGGGAAGGCAAAATACATCTTCTCTACCTCGATCCCTCAGTCCGTACAGGAGTGCACGGCAAGAGGCAGTTCTTGAACTGGTTCCTGTCCTTGATGTGAGATTCCAGGCCACTGATGAACTGCTTCACAACCTGCAAAGCAGAGAGAAGTTACCCACCCTGAAGGGACACCCCAGTCAACTGGTGTCCTTTAGGATGCATTTTGCAAGCAGATGATGAGAACTGGGAAGAGCTAACCAGGGAACTGCAGACAGAAACTGTGATGGAAGGAAAGCTGGCTGATAAATCAATGCTAGTCTAGACCATTTCCAGAAGGAAACACTGATTGGTCTGCGAAGTAACTCTAAAGCAAGTGTCTCACATTTTACTTTGATTTTAAAAGGCTTTGCCTTTCTTGCTGTCCAGCTGAGATAGCAACCTTTAATGTGACAACAGCTGCACCCAAAAAACATTTGCAGTCAAATCAATGGCCTCAGGACTTTCATCCTGGACTCAGTGACTGGAGAGGAGCACCACATCACAGAAGTTTTAATGCTGTCAGCTCCACCCAACACAAAACCAAACCCAGCTTCCACCAGAGAGCTATGCAAGTGATTTGCCTCCTGTAAGAGTCTTTATCTATTGAACAATATTGTCCATGAAAATTACTTTGACAGGCACAGTCAGGACAGTGAGACTAAAAGGTTAGAACAGCAACAGAGAGAACTGGAAAATGTGGACCGCAGAAAACCAAGATAAGGTGCTGTGTTGTACACTTTTGTATGGGACTAGCAGGGACAGGCAGCTGCATTTGCATCGTTTGCTACTCAGCAAACAGCTTTAAAGGTGGCTCCTGCCAAAGTTACTTACAGCTGGGTAAGTAGGGTGCTTCTCCAGGGCCAGGCAGAGCTTCTTCTGGAAAGCCATTTGATCAACAGCTAAGGAGAAAGTTTAGAAAGGAAATAAAGAACGAGACACACTCTGTCCATACAACGCCACAACAGCTATGCCAAGTAAAGCTCTCAAGCCCATTCACCAACATTTCTGCATTTGCTCTATTGAGAAGTCCAGTTGGCAAAAGCTTGAGTGAAATCAGCCCTTGTGCTTTCTCTAGTAAGGGCTGAGAGTAGCACTGAAGAGGCTAAATACAGGAGTTCCTGACAACCTTGCCTGAGCTGAAAGGCAACAGTGCCATGTTTGTTGCCTCATTTCAGAGTTCTTGCCTGTGCTATTCAATACTGTAATCACAGATGCAGTCCAATATTTTTCTATACGCCTCCAATAATCTTTCAGAAGTCTTCAGACTTAACAGGTTTACACCCAAACAGCTGGTATAATGAGTTCAGGTGATACACTGAACTCAGCAGGAACAAGAAGTATATAACAATTAAGAGGCCAGATGACGGTTTGCTTGAATTTTGAAACAAGCTGGCTTAAGCACTTTTGTCCTGAAAGTAAAACACATCTTTACTTTGTACCAGCCAACCTTGCAGGTTTTGACCTAAAAGCAGAAAGAGCAAGTGTTAAACTCGTACCTATTTCATTCTGTCCCTCCCCAGTTTTCAGCACAATTCCTGATGTCCTAAGGAGCTCTTCAAAGACTCCCTCATTCTCCAATCCACAGAAGGCAGAGATATTTTCCTTATCAGAAATCCGGGACTTCTTAGTTCCTGAGAAAAAAAAGACATGCTACATCAAATATATAAAAAGTCAACAGTGTCATTAACAATCAGCATTATCAAAACTGCCTGGGAGCTGTTGCCTCTATCAATGGGTCTCCCCCCCAGTAAGATGATACCCAAGCACCTACTTGGCAAGTCTGTCTTGCAGCTCTCTCCAGAAGCATCAACTTTCGACAATTTCCTTTTTGAAACCATGGTAACAAAACCTTTGTTGTTGCCTAAAATTGCAGAAATAAGACGAGAGTTTAATTCATCTCTTTTTTTAAGCAGATCTAGAATGTATTAGTGAATAGCAAAAGGGAATGCAAAAGAAATTGAGAGTGCTCAGAGAAAGATTGCCTGGGTAACCAATATCACAACACATTTTTCTGCTGTGCAGGTTGAAATCTTAGAGCTTGTCATATTTAAATAGCACAACACATCACTTTTTCTAAAATTCAGTTTCTCATAAAACAAGGCTTGGCCTTTCATTCAGACAGCAGGCCAAATTAAATAGCAAATTAAGGTGAGCAACTGTGAGGACTCAGATTGCACCCACTGAGCTAAACTTAAGACCCTCTCCACATGCCTGGACAAAGCAACAAAGGATTCACAGATGAGTTCATGAGCCCAACCACATTAACTGACCCTCTTCATGTCCCTAACCAGGTATCATGGCCAATGAACCCTGTCAGCACAAACCCCCATCTAACCCATCCTCTTTTGGGGGGTGGCAACCATTAAAAAGAAAAAAAAAATCTTGACTCCTCTTTAAAACTTAAAAGTTGTTAAAAAAAGATATGTGCACATCTCAAACTAAATGTCAACTGCTTGGCAAAGGCCAGTAAAATGAGTTACTTAAAATATCAGCAGGGAAGTTAAAAGCAGGAACAGTTAAAAAACAAAAGTGGAATGAGCCTTTCACAGCAGTTTTAGGTGCATAAACGTGGTGAAAGACAGGTGCCAAAAGGATGGTGCCGGACTCTATTCAGTGGTGCCCAGTGACGCGATAAAGAGCAATGAACAAAACTAAAACACAAGAAGTTTCACCTCAACATGAGAAAAAACTTTAGGTTGTGGATGGCAAAGCACTGGAACAGCTGCCCAGTGAGGTCGTGGAGATTCCCTCTCTGCAGACACTCCAAACCCACCCGGACCCGTTCCTGTGTCACCTGCTCGGGGTGACCCTGCCTTGGCAGAGGGGTTGGACTGGGTCCCCTCCAGCCCTAACAATGCTGTGATTCTGTTCTGGGTGTGAGGCGCAGCCTGACAGCCCCGCCAGGAGCGCCGTGCCGCCACCGGAGAGCCCCCTCTCCATCGCACCTACTGCCAAAGGCTGGGCAGCGCCTGAGGCGGCCATTTCACCTCTCCTCTCCTCAGCTCAGCTCAGCGCACCTCACCTGAGCCGAGCCGAGCCGAGCCGAGCCCACCTCCCGTCCTCTCCCGTCCCCTCCGGGCAGGGCAGGGCAGGGCAGGGCAGAACACCCCAGTGCCCCTCACCGTCTGTCGCCCCGCGGGTCCCCTCACGCTGCTCCCGCCACTCGCGCTCGAGTTTCCCGCCAGCGGCGCGCTTACGCAGTTCCGCCGCGGCGGAAGGGCCGGTGCCGGAAGCGGAAGCGGGGCGTGCGGCGGCGGCCCGGTGTCGGCCGGAGCCGGGCCCGAGGCGGCACCGCCGCGATGAGCGAGCCCGAGCTGCTGCTAGATTCCAACATCCGGCTATGGGTGGTGCTGCCCATCGTCTTCATCACCTTCTTCGTGGGCATGATCCGGCACTACGTGTCCATCCTGCTCCAGAGCGACAAGCGCCTCACGCAGGAGCAGGTGTCCGACAGGTCAGGGCCCGCCTCACCCCCGCCCGCCCCCCGCTCCCCCTGGCCCGGCCCGGCCCGCTAACGCCACGTGTGTCTCTTCCAGCCAAGTCCTGATCCGGAGCAGAGTCCTTCGGGAAAATGGAAAATACATTCCAAAGCAGGTACGGAGCTGCGCGGTCGGGGCTTTACAAAGAGAGCGACTGGGAAAGGAGCACAAAGCGCGGGGCTCAGTGCGGGCAGTGCCGCGGGAGGAGCAGCGCCCACAGGGGCCCGCAGGGTCACCCCTGGGCCAGGGTAGTGTCCCGGAGGGCACATTCTTAGGAGTCGTGGACACAGGACCGCTGTATATATCCTTTCCCTAGCATTTATGTTAGCTGTCACTGCTCGGTGTTTCAGCTGCATGCTGACATGAGATGTGCCTCCAAATTGTCGTGTTTAATATCTGCCAGCAAGCACACAGGGCTGTAATACAAGTCTGGGATAACGAGGTGGTAATTCAATGTCAGCTGAAATGTTTGCTAAACTAAAAATCCAGTGCTGGTGTTCACTCTGCTGGTACTAAATGTGTATTTTGTGAAATCCAGAGGTCGGTTGGGAGACAAAATGTTCCATGTATTGGTGCTCAAGCAGCACAAAGAATTTGCACAAAACACGACAAGCTCTTTAATTAACGTGGGTTTTTCTTCAGAGAACTCTTACAATTTGTCTAAAAATTTTAAAAATTGAGAGATCTGGTACTCTGGATGCTGAGAAGTGTGAGTAGCTGTAGAACACTTGGGCAGTGAGGCAGCTATCCCAGAAAGGTGTGTTGTGAAAGAACTCTTTGTCTGAATGTCTGAGCAAGAACTAATGCTTCTGTCCTTTTACTCCTTATGATGTTGGCATTGTCTTTTTCTGTTTTCAGTCTTTTCTGTCCCGGAAATATTTTTTTAATAACCCCGAGGATGGATTTTTTAAGAAAACAAAAAGAAAGGTAGTGCCTCCTTCACCAATGACAGGTATGTTAAGGTGCCCTAACTGCAGCCAGGTAGAAAAACCTGTCAGTGTCTGCCGAGGGTGGAAGGTGAATCAGCTTTGCAAGGAGTTCAGGTGATGCCTTGGGTTTTAACTTTTATATTTTTCCAATCCTGCACTGCCCAGTGTAACTCTGCAGTCCCTGTAGCTCGTTGGCTGCTGCTCTCCTGTGCTCAGACAGACATAACAAAGCCTCTCCAGCTCGCTCTCCAAGCACACCCAGACCGTCCTAGGCCCAAAAGTGTAAACCTTCATCTTGGGGAGGGGGGGAAAGCTTGGGGAAATTACATCATTAGCTAAAGTTTTAATTGGCGAATTTATGCTGATATGCAAATGGACCAGACCTATAAACATGAGAAGAACTTGTGACCTGTTGTCCATCTGGGGATCCACTGAGGCAGGAGCCTCCAGACCGCCAGGGTGTGACCTTTGAAGGCCTTTCAAATAAATACCTCCTTTATTCCCCTATTCCTGTCTAGTCTCTGTTTTTAGGTAGCCATTTAAGGCATCACAGGCCATGTGAGGGAGGAGGTGAGACTGTTCAGCTGGGTGTTTGTGGGGGGGAGTGAGATCCCTCTCTTGGGTAACAACACATTAGGTCACTTCATGTTGCTCAACTTCAGCCTTGAGCTGCTTGCAGCATCTCAGGAGACCTGACCTCCTCAGGGTAGCCAGGAGTGGGAAGTCCTGCTCTCACTTGTCTCCTTTTGCCAGTGTTTTGCTGCAGCTCCTGCAGGATCTGCTCTAAAGCGATTTAATTTAACTAATGTATACAGCAAAATAGGAGTTTGTTCTTCTTCTACCCAGGCCAGCTCACAGAGGGGTCAAGCAAGTTCAGAGATATGGGGTAAGGGATGGGGTCAGACACACACAGAACACAAATACCCCTGTGGCAGCAGCCACCACCACACTGGCTGCTCATCTCATTTTGCAAAGTATTGTCAGCAATGGAAAATTATAGATACTGGGATAGGACTGTTGTCCCGTGCAGTTTCTTAATTAATTAGCTGACATGCAACAACTTGTTTCCCTTTACTGTCATATGCTGCTGCTTCACATCCCATCTATGATTTGCAGATCCTACCATGCTAACAGATATGATGAAAGGGAATGTAACCAATGTTCTGCCTATGATCCTCATTGGTGGTTGGATCAACATGACGTTTTCAGGATTTGTCACAAGTAAGTGTCTGGAATAACATGGGTTTGGCTGTGTTTCTGAAGATGGCCTTGAGGGTCTGAGCTGCATCAGATTTGCTCCTCAACCTGAGAGCAGTCAGTTAGAAGCAGCATAAATTTGGCTTGTGGCACTGCTGCTCTTCACTCCCTGAACTGCAGAGATTTGCTTGTCCTGTTGTTTTCAGAGTATTGGCCATGGTCTCAAAGAAAATAGCTCATGTGCTTGGGAACAACTGTAGTGACAAAACCAGTATTTTATTAAAACTGCCTAAACTTCAGGCTGGTACAGTGAATTGTCCTCTGAACCTGTCCAGGGAGTTGGTTACTGTGTGGAGTGTACACATCAAAAATACTTACATAAATTCATAGTTCTGTGGGATTTTTTCTATACTGTTTATGTGATAATTGTTTCTTTGCCTTTCACAGTCACTGAAGTCATACCTGTGACGGTTTGGTCATCTAAATAAGTTTCAGAAAGTCTTTTCATATTAAAATGAATACAGAACTGCAGCTTTTTCAAAAATCCAAGTTAACTTTTTATTGTGCACGTTGCACTCAGACTACATTAGATGTAATAGAAGAACTACCTGCTCAGTTTGCCTTGTGCTTTGCAGTTATGCAGTGTCACTTTGTGGAACTGAGGGTTTTTTTCTTTATCCTGCAGCAAAGGTCCCATTTCCTCTGACACTGCGTTTTAAGCCAATGCTGCAGCAGGGAATTGAGCTGCTCACTTTAGATGCTTCCTGGTAAGCCCCTGTCCTCAGCAAGGAGGTCTAATTCCCACTTGGAAATGTGTTAATAACCCTTGGATGTTCTGTGTGTACTGCTGCAATGAGGTCATGAGCCAGCTTTGAACTGACAACAACTGTGCTTGTTCTGATTTGTCAGGGTGAGCTCTGCTTCCTGGTACTTCTTGAATGTGTTTGGACTCAGAAGCATTTATACTCTCATCCTGGGCCAAGATAATGGTAAGGCACTTGTCATTTCTGGGAACTGGCTTCTCCTTCCGTGGGATGTTGTCTGAGGGAGGCTGGGGCAAAGATTTCTAAGCTTCCATCTAAAAAGCTCTTGAATGTCTCTCTTATTTCTGTGAGGTTACTTACTCTCCATGGGCCAGGTTTGACATATATCACCTGCTGCAAGTACCCAAATCTCCTGCACCAGCCACTGGCTCATAAACTTCCATGGTTGTTAGCCCAGGCTTTCTTTCCCATCAAATCAGTGTGCAAAAGTTTTGTGCTCGGGCTTGTTTTACCTTTCTAGCAAGTATTAGTTTTAAAGAAAACTGCAAAGATTTCTTAATGTTAGATGTGGGGCAAGACAGATGTGGATTGGGAATGTAGAAGACTTTTTTTCCCTCAATTTTTCTGTATATTTTATGTAAATCTGGCTAAGATGTAGCAGGTGGGAGCAGGATGTCCAGTGAGGAGGACTCCTTCTGGCACAGTAGTATTGCATTCTGGGTGTTGCTGCAATGTTCTCATCGATAGATAAAAACCTTCCCAGTGCTCCAGGGAAGGCTGTTTAATAACACACAAATCCACCTCTCATTTCTCACTTCTAGCTGCAGATCAGTCCAGGGTGATGCAAGAACAAATGACAGGGGCAGCAATGGCCATGCCAGCAGATACTAACAAAGCATTTAAGGTACAGTATTCCCACCTGCATTCCTGTTTGTGTGAGCTTGCAGGGTCGTAGGCTGATTGTAACTCATCCTCTCCCTGTGTAGAGTAAGGGAATTGCTCTGGATTCCTGTTCCTAAAATTAGAGCTGACAGCTTATGAAGGCTGTGGGAGTTGCTCTGGGTCTGGCAGAGCCTGAATACTCTGAAGTAAACCTGACAGATCAGTCATTCCTGGTACAAAAGCTGAATTTATGTCCCATCCTCTGCTTTTGCTGAGAAAGAGGGTTTTTTTACCTGAGATACAGTTCCAAAGCAGAAGCTGGCTCTCCAAAAGTTGTGTTAATAGTGCAGCCGAGCATGAGTCCGGCAGGCACCTGATGGAACTTGGGTAAGAAAATCAAGTAAACGAGTCAGTTCAGTGGAAAATCCATCAGGATTTGATTGTCTTGAAGTTCTCCTAAAGCATTTTCCATAGGCACTTGCTTGTCAGCCTGCCTCTGCCTTTTCACAGGTTTATGCATGAAGGACAGACCTGGTTTCTGTTTTTATGTACTGTAGAAGAGGTTTAGCCACACATAACCTGCTGCCTGGGAAGGTGGGATGGTCTGATCCTGCAGTTTGTTTTCAGTAACCTTCCTGGTTAAAAAAATCCTACACCACCCAGGCAGAGGCTCAGCCAGGGAAGAGGATGGCTGCAGGTGGCAGCAGTGCTGGAGCAGTGGCTGTTCTGTCACAGTCAGCACTGAGGTGCAATTCCAGCCACTCCTGACTCCACTTCCACCCAGTACTTGCTCTCTACAGCACTTCTGTCACTCAGCCTTGCAGGGACCTAAACACACTGCATGCTCCTGCAGAAACAAAAGGGAAAAGGCCATACTGGAGAAGTGTTCTGGCCAAGAAATGCAAATCTCTTGCTGGGCATCATATGACATGTTTTTTTGCAGGCTTTGTGCACAAGTCTGTAATCAGGTGCAAAATTTTTGGTCTCTTACCTGTAACTCTGAACTAAAGAATTAACTCACTATAAAGCACTCAACCCACCAGAACAGAACTGGCTGTTACAGAAGTAATAGACTGTTCCAGAAGGGTAGAGGGTTGGCAAAAAGTAGATAATGTCATTTTTTTAATTTCTGTGATATAATTTGTATTGACCAACTAACATCTAATTAGGCATAAATCACTGATTTCAGAGAGTTGACAGGACTGCCAGGTTTTTAATAGAAATTGGTGTTTGCAGCAGTTTTTAAAGCAAGCACTGCTTTGTGTCTAACTAATCCTGTGTTGCTTTTCCTTCTCTACTTCTGTTTATTGCCAATGCAGACGGAATGGGAAGCCTTAGAATTGACAGATCATCAGTGGGCCTTAGAAGATGTAGAAGAAGAGCTTATGGCAAAAGACCTCCATTTTGAAGGCATGTTTAAGGAAGAACTTCAGACCTCCATCTTCTGAATTTGAGAGTATGCTTTTGTCTCTTCTTGTAAAAGTTATTTGAAGATAAATCTGTTATCTAAAACTATATACTGTATTTTAGCAAGGCTGAGAATAAAAGAAAAACATGATGTTCAAAACTGCAGTGCCCTTGCTTTGATTTGAGCCCAAGGACACAACACACACTATTTCCTCATTAATTTAGTCCTTCCCAAGTCCAATTTGTAAGCACCTGAGTGCCCACAGAGCCCCTCCCTGCCTGCCACACACACAGCAGGGTGTTGCCAAAGGATGTTATTTACTGGGCCAGGTAGGGATAATGCTTTAAGCTGCCCACCTGACCATCTTCTTGCAGTGTAGAGAACAGGGAGCAACTGTTCCCGGCTTGTCCTTCTGCAGAAGCCCCTCAGACCTCTTCCTGAGGGAGAACAGTCCCAATCTGGAAAAATGCTTCATAAAAAGAAGCTCTTCCATGCTCTGTGGCTGTAATTTTTTTCCCCATTCTTTATTCTCAGCACCTTTTTCTCAGGGTGAAACTGCACGCCCTCTTCAAAGCAGGAGCGGAGCCAGGACTGTGACACTGATTTTCTGTTCTCACCAAATCATCTTCCCAGTGAACAGGGAAGCTGCCCCTTTGCTTTCCCTTCTTCCCACGATGGGTTTCACACCAAGCTTTGCATCTCAGCCCTTCACAGCAAAGCTCAGCAGCTGCTGTTCTACCTTAAAGCTCATAAACCTTCAGGAGCTCCAGCTGACATCAAGTTCCTCTGCTCTTACACTCTAATTGTGGCATGGAGACTTCAAACCTTGTCACCCTGGCCTGCAAGACTGGGATAAATCCCCACACAAGCCCACTGCACTTCAGCTTTTTCCAGCCTGCTCTCACAAACGTGTTCAGCTTGCCTTGAGGAGGAAATCACAGAGACTGCAGGACAACTACCTCAGTGGTAGAGTCACAGGCAGCCCTGATACCCCTGGAGAAAATGGACAGAAGGAAGACCAGGACCTCTCAGGGATCTGCAGAGGAAGGGTGAAAACCATAGCTGAGGCTGCCCAGTGCCACAAAAAAGCAAGGACAGCTTTGCTGGAGCACAGTACCAGCAAACCAGCAGTGCAGGGAGAAAAGGCAACCCTGCAGCAAACTGAAGCCTCAGCTGTGCAGAGCTGTGCCCTCAACAGCTCATTTTTCCCCAGATCCCCACTGGCTCTGCAGGACTTGCCCTCCCTCAGCCCAAATTACTCCTAGAGGACCAGGCATCCCCACAACCAGCAGTCTTAGGCCATGTAATGAAAGCTGAAAATACAACAGAACCCAGTTTCAGTGCAAACCACTCTTTAATTCCTCTTTGTACAACAGAGCCAGCCACTTACAAAGTGCTAGTCTAAAAAACAGTCTGGTATTACAGCACACACACACCAGCCAAAGCCCAGCAGCTCAGAGGCAGAGAAAGGAGAGCTGGGCCACTTGTTCTGCAGTACAACAGAGTCTGTTCAGCATCTGAGATTGAGCCCCACGGATGCATTTCTCAGTGTCAGCACAAGGTAGGGAGGCGAGGAGGAGAACAAAGGCTATTTCAGATTGATTTCTTTTAAAATGGTCTTTTACTGTCCTCCCTTTCCTCTATTCCCCATTTTGGAATGCCCACATGACTTACTTTCAGGGTAAAACAAACAAAAAAATGCTGGTTAATTTCAGTGCAGTGCTACAGCTTAAAAATTGCCTTTTGCATGCTCCCCTCAGTAATAAGGAAAAAAAAATACAATATTAAAAGTTGCAAAAATAAAACAAAACAGTAGAAGCAACTAAGCAATTGTGATCTCAAAATTCAAATTTTAATGCTTTGAAAGCAAAATTCCACAAAGGAGAATCACATCAGTAGCATGCTGGCTAGAGACAATACCCCCTCCTCCTCTCCATCACTTTCCGATGCCCTGGCAAAGGGCTGCCTGGTGCTGCCCTCCCAGGTGCAGGGACAGGCACACTGCAATTTCCTCCAGGGCCTGTTGCCCAGAGCTGCAGAAAGGTGGGGCCAAGCTGGCAAGTTTGGAGTTAAACAGATGAGCACTGCTGACCATCAGAAGAGAGGGGGATGGTCAGCACTGAAGCCAGAGCGGCTGCAAGCACACATTCCAGGGAGAACAAAAAGCAGGTGACAGCCAGTCTCAGCCTTTCATTCTGCCAACACACTTGGATCCAAGAAGGGAAAACCCTCCTCGTTTGGTTCACTACCTTCATCTAGATCTTTCCCTAAAAAATACAGGCTAAGGCTCTGGAATTTTTTCCCATTTTTCACATAGAAGACCAGTTCTCCACTGTGACTCACAGGAGTATCTTTTCAAGAAGAAAACTGGACTTGAGTCCTAAAAGCAACACAGACAGTAAAGGAGGACAGAGGGAAGAGCATTTGCCAGTTGTGCCAAAAGGATGGAGCAGAACCATTGAACAGCAGAGGCAAACAAGACCTGGGAAAGGACTACTACACCTGCAGCCCCACTGAGGGTGATCAGGTGAGGATATAAAAGGCAGCACTCAGGGGTAGAGGAGGCCTGAAAGAGCAGTCCAAAAAAACCAAAGTTGCAAGAGAAAAGGCTGAAAGCTCACACAATCATTGAGCTGTCACTCTTACAGCTGACAACTCTGGGGACACAGTGCTGAGCTTGGCTGGAGACAAAAATGAGAAAAAAGGATAAAAATGCTGCCACTGCGCAAACCATAGGAAAAATGCTGGCGGCAGAAAAGTGCTTACAGAGCAGCCTGGAAGTGAGGGGTATAGGAGATGGAAAGGAAAAGAAATCATCACTGTTATGGATATTATTTTCTCTGCAGAAGAACAGGAGCAAGAACAGCTGTGTCCTGAATCTCCATGGGGATCAGCCTGCACATATGCCACACCATAGGTAGGTAAGATTCACTTCTGGCCAAGATTCCTGCATCACTGGATTCAGTGTTCACATGAAAAATGCTGAGTCAAAACTGCCCAGAGGAGAGCCTCAAACACATCAGTGAAAGGATGCAAGAGAAACGTTTGTTGCTTTGCCAGGGGGACCAAGGTACAGTGGCAGAGACTGCAACAGACCAGACGTACAAAGATTTGAACTGAGCTCCAGGAAGGGTGCAGGAGACCTCCCTGACACAGGCAGGGCCCAACAGCAACACCAGAGAGTTGGCAGGAAGCCCCAATGCCGATTCACAGAATCGTACCCACCATTCTCCTCCATGGGCCCCTGCAAGGCTCAGCTGCGCCTGGTCTCCAGCTCAGGCTGTCCTGTCCCAACCCCAGCTGCAACCCTCAGCCCAAGAACCTCAGCCCCAACCCCTGCCTCTAGCCACACAGCTCAGCCAGATTTTAAAAAGAACTTTATTGAAGCTCCAATATATATTATTTTTGGCCTCTAAATACCCAAGTGTCAGCACCTATTCCTGGCTCTTCAGTGCTATTCTGCAACCCCCAGCACTGAATCTTTCAGTGCTTGATTTTCTGCTTGACCCCTACAGAAGAAAGAAAATTTTCAGGCGCCTCAGACATTGCTTTACAAGAGCAACCACTACCATGATGACTGAGTGCTGGAGGTGGTGCTTAATTGGTGTCCATGCCGTCACACTCTTCCTGGGGAGCAGAGGGGGCAGAATGCTCCTCGCTGTTTCGGCGCTGATAGAACAGCACATATGCAGCTTTTGTCTAGCGAACAAAAAGAAAACCCATCTGAAACCATCCAGGCAGCTTGGCTGGAATGTCATGCCCAAAGCAGGGAACCACATTTTCAGCATAGACCTGCAACAGCCTCAGGCCAAATACTCACCACTATTTGGTCTTCTGAAGCCACCGAGACGCTGCTGTCATCAAAGTAGTACCACTTGTCATTCACCTTGTTCTTCGCGTAGGCAGTGTCTGTCGGGGGAGAAACTGCAGCTCAGGCTTCGGGCAAGGCTGGGAGGGAATGCACACCTGGGACACTCACAACTCCAACCACGTGTGCATGGCAGGCCAGGAGCCAGCTTTGGTATTACCTACCCCAAGCCTGGTTAACCAGCATAAACATCTTCTGCAACATGCCAGCTGGCCCAGCTAGTCTAGGACCAGGTTCCACATACCAGGCTTATCCCTGACAGCTGAGATACATGAAAAAGAAACTTTGGGAAAAACAATAGTAGGCTTTGTTCACTGCCCTTGAGTCAGAGCTTTCCCAAACATACACTGTGTTTAAGATTGCATTTTCACTTGAAAGAGAAGTTTTCTGCTGCTGAGGGATCTGATCTAGCACTTGCTAGAGTCCTCACTCAAGAAGGAAGTTAGAAGTCCCTCAACATCTCTTCAGTCCAAGACTTCTGTGACTGTGATTTCCAACCTCAGAACATGTGCCCCTTCAGCAATAGGAGTTCATCATCCTCTCATGGTAAATTGCTTCTGGGTGGTTTTACAAGTGTCACCTACAGCATGGATCTGCACAGACACCTGATACAGGGAACTCACCTAGAGATACTTTTCATCTATGCCACAGCAAAACCAGTGACAGAAAACAGAGACTCATCATGAATCAAACTTGAATGTAAGTGGGTTTTTCTCCTGATGAAATGACATTTTCCCTATGTCAGTCCTTATCAGAGCCAAAGTGGAGACATTCTACTGTCAGCCAGTGTCTCAATTTCCAGTTCAGCATTGAAAAATCTTGACTCCACTCATAAACTGGGGAACACCATCACAAAAACTAATGACTGCTAACCAGGGTCCCACAGGCATCAGTCAGACCTCAGGCCAAAGTGCTCCTACCTATCTGCCCTCCATACCCTCACAGGATCCCAATATGATACTCGCCTGCACACAGAACACAGGTAAGTTTTGGACTAGACATCTTTGGTGAGGGCTATTGCAGGTGTCCCAATGCAGAGCCCTCCCATGACCCCTCTGCCACGTTCCCTTGCACACAGAGGGCACAGCTGCAGTTACTCACAGTGGCCCACTCCCATGGCTCCATAGTGATTGGAAACTGCAATGAGGTCATACACGTATGAGCCTGCTCTTGGGTCGCAGACAAACTCGGACATGTTCAAACCCCTGGAAGGAAACACAAAAGTGTCAGTACACCAGTAACCATCACTTTTTAGGAACTGAAGCATGGCACCAGCAAAGCAGCAGTGATGCTCTGCTGGTCAGGGGCCAGGTGGTGTTAGTGTGAAGACCAGACTTGTTACCCCTCCCTACACACAGGGTAGGTCCTGACAAACACACCAAGCACTGCCAGAAGGTTTAGAGAGAGGTGTTGAATAAAACAGTTTGGAGTGTCCCTGTGTAGGCATGAAGAGTGAGAAAGGAATAGTAAGAGATATGTTTCATCCCACAGCAGGATGCTGGCAAGCAGAAAGACAAGGCAGGATTCCATCTCATACTTGTGCAATACTCAGTGCAGCTCGACCCAAAAAATTTCCTAAAATTGCTACAGAAGTTCTCTTGGTTGATTCATATGTGCTTTTAGAAGAATTTAGAATTTTAGAAGAAACAGCACCTGCTAGTAACTAATGCTCTTGGAGATGTATAAAGCTGTATTAACAAAAACCACCCCCCAAGAAACTAACCCTCGCAACTCATGCCTGCTGTCCAGCATTCAAACCCAGAAAACACCTGTTCCAGTTACAGCTTTAACAAGCCCACACAACAGAATCATCAGAAGTACATCTTTCTTGACCAAGTTCTTCAAGGTCTTCCTAGCTTGAGGAAGGAATCCTACCTGATGGGGAACTCCACAACAGTGTCGAGTTTATCCCTCCAGTATCTGCTGTATGAGAAGCGTTTTAAATGTACCACCAAAATCCTGGGCAAAGACCATAAGTCAAACTTCTTTGTGGCCTGCTGATGTTTCTTACAGTTTGGGCAGTACCTGAGGAAGGAGAAACAAGCAAGGAAATTAATGACTGCATTAAAAGAAAAGCTTCTGGCCTTCCATTAAAGACACCTCACTAGCACAAGCACAGTCCCTGCCTTACAGAACGCTCACTGTCTTTGGAATATGCAGGTGAGCATATCGCCTTGGAGAATTCCAAACTCCAACTTGCTTTCACTTTACAGGCAAAATGTCCTATGGCAAGTATGTTAACTGCATATTGTACAAAAATTAACTTTTTAAAATAGCCTGATTGTTGGAAGATCCATTCCCACTGACACTTTTTTCTTAAATACAGGCAGGAAACAAATACTTTTATTAACCCATGTCCACAGCCTACTGAGTCAATGACTTAATACAGATCTGATAGACTTCTCAAAGATGAGGACCAAAGGACAGACCTGGGAAAGGATAAGAATCCTACTACAAATCATGCAAATTCAAACAGTTATGGCATTTTATGGTAAGTATGGCAGGCAGGCAGAGGTTCTTACCATGGGTCATGTTCGCCAAGTGTTTCCATAGTAGTGAAGAGCTCTATGCAGTCTCTGAGGGCTACTACAGCCTTCTTCTTCTGTGGTTGTAGCATGCTTCCATGTTTTTCAAACGCCTAGTGAAAGAGACGGGTGCTTTATTCAACTCCATGTACTCTGTAATCCCTGACATCAAGAAATTACATGCTCAATTTCCCCACACTGCCTATTTCTGCACCTCCTTCCCCACCCAGACAATCATCTCCAGCTTTTAGCCACTCCTTTCTTGTGCTAAATAGTCCATAAGAGAAAATGTATGTCCTCATTTGGGTTTAGAGCTTTTATAAAGACAGTAAAATCAGCTTATTCTGCTACAAAAGATGACCCAGCAGAACACTGTTTACTGCCACCTTTTAAATATCATGCAAGTTTAAACACAGATTACTTATGAAAAGAGCATACTACAACCTGTGCCTCCTGTTCATCATAAAGCAGCCTCCGTGTCTCAGAATCCCAGTCAATAGCAACTGCAGCAAAAGCTACAAGAAAGAAGAAACATTTATTGCACAGGTGTAAAAAGAAGGAAGAAAAAGAAAAACCAGCAAGAAAATAATTACCATTCAGTTTTAAGATTTTTCCTTCAACAATGGAGTTTATCTCTGAGGTCCCAGAGGAATTCACAAGGCTAAAAGTGAAATGCTGCTTCTTGCAAGGTTGCAGGTCTCTCGCTGACTCCACTTGCATAGAACCCTCAGAGTGGCAGGGATCAGCTTCTGTCAGCTTTTCCTTGCCTTCCTCTCCACCATCCTGATGCTCCATCTCTTCAATGTCACCTGGAAAAAAATTTCAAGCAAGGACAATATTACAGGGCTTCAGTGAAAGTTCAGCCTGACGTCTGCCATGAACAGCTGTTTGTGTCAGCCTGTACAACACACACCACTTGCATGGAAAGCAACGAAAAGGCACAGAGAAAAAGAAACCTCTGCTTGCTAACCACTCCACCTGAAGCTGTATTTTTTTCCCCTTAGCAGATGCCAGTTTAGGAGAGAGCTTAGTTGGCAGTAGGTTAACAATGACACCTTCTGACAGCATACCCTAAGAAGCATCCCCAAGGGAGAATCAGCAAGGTTGCAGCTGGATGTCTTCACAGAAAGGAATATATAAGTCACCAGAAAAGTTATTTCCATACTTAGGGGGAAATGGGCAGGTTTTTCCTCCATTTAACTTATTCCAGCTGTTACCCTCAGGGTTACACAAGTGAATAATTTCAAACAGGAAAGGGAAACATGAATTTGCCATCAGCATTAAAAGCTTACAAGTGAGGATCTAGCCCAGGAATGAGACTGTGTCTCATGTCTATGTCCTGCCACAGAAAAATTTCTCCACAATCTGTCTTTGTGACCTAACAGGCCAGCTTTCATCACCAAAGGGCATATCAGGAAGGGTTGCCTCTGCAGGGAGGCACTTGAACACCTCAAGCACACAAGGACTTCCCTAACACAGGTCAGGATAAATGCACACCCACACCTTGTTCTCCAGCTGCTGCTTATGCACACCTGATTTCCCTAGGAAAGAAATGTAGAGGTCTACAAGATTCTCCCTGTACCACACAGATGTCCAGCACAATAGCATGGTTTAATCATGGGGGAGAAACAACCTGCTAGAGCCTAAGCCAAATACACACAGCACAAACCAAATGCTGTTAGAAAGCTTAAAGTGCTGAAAAGCTTCTAGCAAATTTTGAAAGGGCTTTACCTTCAACCACACCATTAGAGCCATTGCAAGTTCCTCTCTCTGGGCAGGGTGGGGAGTATTCTTGTGCCAAAGGGAGTTTCACATAGCGGCTGAAGAGAAGAGACACATTTATCACACAACCATACTGCAGCTGTGCATCACAACAGCAGCACCCCCTTCCATCCTCAGCTCTGGCTGCCCAATCCCCTCCAGCAAACCAGAACCCATCCTGTACAGCACCATTTACATTTACATGACAGCATCAAGAGCCCTCAGAATGAGTCAAACAACAATTCCCTACATCTCTGCTCTCACTGCTTGTTCCATGTTTCACTGGCTGTATACTGAAAAGGGAAAAGTTATGGTGGCCCCATCTGTGAGCCCTGAAAATATGCCGAGTTCTGCTCCTGACTCATTTTGCAAGGCTGAGCCAGCAGTATCTGTTACAAAGCCCAAAAAACCAGGACCTTGAAATGCCCCTGGGGCCTCCAGACACTAATGCAATGCAAATCCTGGTTTATACATCCCACACAAATCAAGGAAAATTCTCCCTGTTAACAAGGATTCAGTAATCCTATTACAACATAATTGAATAAGCAACCTCTAGAGCTTGGCACGGGATTCAAAGGTACAGCCATGACTTACCTGATCTGCTCCAAAACCACACTGTACAGGTGATCCACGGTGAGCTTGTGTTTGGGCACAGATATTAACAGTGGCTGCCCAAAGAGCACAGTCCCTGAAGTATTGCTGGATTGCCTCATTGTCTTTTCCCGAAAGTAAATTGAGAGAGTAACATACTCCGAGCCATCCTCGCTTGGCTTGCAAACTTCATACCTGTTAGAAAGACAGGTATTTCCATGGGTTATTTCCACTGCCAAGAAGCACAGCAGGTAGGACCAATATGAACTCAGTCCAGCAAGTCTCTTCAACAGTTGACAACAACAAGAGGGTTGTGCTGTCCTCATGCTACAGAGCAGTTTCCTGAACGCTCCCCACAGCTCGCAGTGGCACAGGACACACACCTGCAACTGACTCGACTGCCACCTTCCCTCTGTCTTTATTCCTAATTCAAACCCCTACTACCAATCACCTCCCAAGACACTACCCTGACAACTACACAGTGCTTCAACCAGTGAAAAATACTAATGTACTTTGAAATCCCTCTTGACAGTGTTTGTTCCCCCTGGAGAAAGAAATCCTCTTGATACCTTAGGTCTTGCATTCTCCCAGTCTCTCAAACAGTTTAATGGCCTAAGCTCACATCACTGAGCAGCTAATGCTTCATAAAACCAAGAGTCTGGAAACATCTGCTTCACAGAAAAATCCAAGGACAGTAAACAAACAAGAAAAATTCTGGAAGACAACAAACAGCCTGGGAGAACAGTGAGGAGACTGTGACGCAGCTTGTGCCCTGGGTGAAACAGCAAATGAGGTATTTGCAGCTGTCGGAGGCAAAAGAAACCACGAGGTCCAACACTATCATACTGTTTGCTTCAGGCCTATTCATTACAAAAGATTCATTTTCGGGAAGCCAAGTCACACTGCTCTTTAATTTGGTGAGTCACCTGTCCCAGATTTATCTTAAAACTGAAAGAGAAAGAAAGATTTCATGAAAGGTGTCACTACACATAATGACCAGGACCACTATCACCTATCTGAACACACCAAACTCCTAACAATTCTCTTACATCAGACAAGCCACTTCCCTTCTCTCAAGAGCTGAGAAATGTTTTTTATTCCTGTGTTCAGAGCAGGGAGGAGAACCAATTTCAGAGCTGTCATTCTGCTTCATCCTACTGGAACAAAAGAAGGATCCCAGCTTGGGGCTTGCACTGAGTCAGTGGAGTACATGAAGGAAAACATCCTTCCAGAGTCCCAGCCCACCAACAACACAAGAGCTCAGAGTCAGCATGAGAGAGTCCAACGCCAGCAGCTGTTGAGGTTTTTTAGGTTGTCAATGCTATTCAGTTGGACACCAGCACTGCACACAGTTCAGAACTCCTAAAGTTTCCTGAGAAACAGCACAACAAAGAGGTGAATTATTTCACTGTTTAAACCACAAAAGGCCATACTCAGTCCCAGAATATAATCTGTGATTAATGCCAGGTCCTGTGAGACCCTTAAATTGGACTCCTATAACACAGATTAGTGCATGACACTCCTGTGACTCCTCTCACACCACCTACACTGTGCTCTGCAAGCAGCAATTAAAGAAGCCCCATCTACACTCCACCCTCATGCACCTGAATGAAGCCCAGCCCATGAGAAGGAATAGATGGGATTATTCCCACAGGCAGGGGCCATCCATCACAAACAGTATGCAGCATGCAGCACCCAGTAACACTCTGTTGAGAGCATCTCACACACTTCACAACACAACAGAACACCTTTTACATACATGGTACTAAAAGCAGACATATCAGAATCAAGATCTGTCACCATAATGATCTCCTGGGCAACAGCTATCCCTTGAAAAAAAGAACCAAAACCAAAGTATTTTATGTACAGTGTAAGAAAGGCTGTAGAGCTGATACTGGGAATTGCTGGACGATATCCCATAATTCTGCATGTTACAACTTAACTGAAATAATAGAACATGAAGATGATGCTACTCCAGACAACACAACATGGTCTTAGAAGTCAGAAATGTTAGCTCAGCTGCTACCACACTGCTAGATACTGGCTGATTGCCTTTATGATTCATGACAACTCAGAAAAGTGTCTGAAAACTGCTAAGCAATAGGGTAGGAGATGACCAGTCTTTATCAGCATTATGAAGGTTCAGGTCTGTGGTCTCAATTCAGAAAGGAGGCAGTGAGTAATGGGGTAACTTTTGTTCCATTGCACCATGAAGTTAAGCACAGAAGAATGGAAAGCTATGAAGGACCAGAGCTACACTGAAGGACACTGAAAGCAAAAATTACTCTGAGCTAAACACCAGGCTAATATATAGGTTGTATGTTACTGAAACATTCCCTCACAGGTGCTGGGATCTATGATATTAATTCCAGCTGCAAAACACTGTGTGGATCACGAGTCGATCTACATCAACAACCAATAAGTCTTTTTTGAAAGAGAATGGAGAAGGGCAGGAAAAAATGCCACTGCAGAAGCTGCCAAAGAGATCTGCCTGAAATGGATTACTACTGCACACCAACCCAGAGATGTTGCTGAGAAACCACAACAGGGTCAGAAGTAGACAATAAGAATAAACACAGGATTGAAAAAAACCTGGGAGAAACTGCTGCACATATTCTGATCTCTTCTACGAAGCAGAGATGCTCCTAATCTGTTTACCTTATTTTCTTAATACCAGAACACACTCAAGAAAGTAAACTAAGAGATAAGAGACCGCAAATGCAACTTTCTTAGACAATGGATAGCTTGCCTTGTAGAACCTGGTCAAAGGATTTTGCCAGACTTGCAGAGGAGCAAGATTAAAAACGATGAGGGAATTCACACACAAAGTTTATACAAGGCTTACATAAATACAAGTTTATTTTGGAAAGGACGCAAATCCTCACTTCAAACAAGAAAACCCCAATTTTAGCAAGTGTGAACAAATGTCATAGATCAGTCTGCCACAAGATCTCACACATATCAAATGTTTTGTATAAAACTACTGGACCTGCTGGTGTGCTGACCTCATTAACTCAGTTCAATAATTGCTGTAGCCTCAGCCACATTAACAAACCTGACATCTCTGCAGCCAGTGATGTTTTTTCAAGACCATGAACTCATCTAAATGTAATACACAGCATGTTGTAAGAGAAGGCGGAAAACATGGCATGTATGGCAAACTGAACAGATCCTGTTCAAATATGTACACTTTTATAGATTAAAGGTGACCTGCAAATCAATTTGTGAAACATAAACAATACATGTTATGTAATATGCCCCATTAGCCAGGCTAAGAGAACAGGGGTATCTAGTTTATCCATCAGAACGCTTTTCTTCTTGGTTCCTAAGAACTAAGAAGAAATACTAAGAGTAATATCCTTGAAATGGGCAGTGTAGTTTGTTTTTATGTGCTACTTACCTGAGCCCTTGTAGGCCGGCTCCAAGCTCCAGCAGGATCCCTGGTGATGGGATATCACCAGCATGGTGCATGTGTGGGGTTACATTGGAGCGGGAGCCGGAGGTTCTAGTGGGGCTGGGCTTCCCAGAACCTGAGGAAAAGAAATAGCAAGTGTTTGGGTTGTGTGCTGAGTGCTGTGCCCTGCCTAGCCTGGGCAATGAGAGCATTCAGCACAAACACTGAACTACTGTCATCAAATTGATTTGCAGACCACCTTTACAGGAGTGATTCCTTATCATTTGCCACAGACCTCTCTGTCCTTCACAGAACAACATGCTTGGAGAGAATGATTTCCAACACTGTGAGAAGTGGGATACTCCCACCATTCTCTGGCTGCACTGCCCCTGCATGTCAGGTCACTGATCTTGTTTCAAGGCTTCTACCAAGCCCCTCCACTTCTGCATCTCAGATGTCTCTGATGCTAAATATTAACACAACTTGCACCAGGACTATCTGAAAAGTTACAAGCCTGATGAGATGAGAAAGAGATAAGTGCAAAGCCTTGTGAAAGAACAGGCTTGGAGAATTTTCCAAATTCCCCTTCCCTTTCAGTTGACTTTGAGAAGAAAATGTATAGTTTTGTCCTCTTGTGTAAAAGGTGCCAGGTTCATTTTAGGATGCATTTCAAAGTTACTAAAGTCACCTAAACATCAAGAAGCCCAGTGTGTTTCTTTTTTGTGGTTTTTTTTGCATTTCTTCTTTTTGATGTTTTACTATCAGAGAGCACAACAGGTAAGATAATACACCAGAACTGATGAACTAGAAACTGATCAGCTCAGAGGGAAAATGTATCTTAGACATCCAGGGCACATCTTTGTTTTCCATATTGCAATCCATTCAGATTAAGTTCCAAATGGAGTCCAATTCTCACCCCCTTCCTCGCTCCCCCAGATTCAGCATTCCCCACCACTTCAGAGGCACAATAAAATTCACAATACACATCTCAATATGTCCAAGAAGCCAAGACGCCCTGCAAAAAACAGAAGACAGAATGTCTTCCCTCATAACCCTATGTGAAAACAGGAAAATCCCCCAGTTTTTTCCACCACTGAAATAACCCATAAAAGGCGCAAGCTCAATATTCCATACACCCCACATACTGCACATTTCCCAGACTTCACCAACAGCACAGTCTGGACTACAATATTTGTGTCTGCAGATCATGTCCTCTGTCAAGCAAATACTCAGAAAAGCTAAGGCCCATTGCAGCTGCTCTATTCCTGCTACAATGTGTTGGGAGAGTTCCTGCTCAGTGACATTTCCAACACAAGCATTTCAGGGAAATCCATGATCTGCTCAGTAACAAACCAACAGAGGCCAAAATCGAAAGCTGAGACTTAACAGACATTGATGTGTAAAGCAAGACACCAGTACAAAGGAAGTGATTTTAATTGTTTTTTAAATCACAGCCCTGCTGGAGTACAAATCTCCCGCAGTTTTAAGAGTTTTCAAATTTTGAATTGTGTGTTGCCAGCTGGCCAGTGCACAATACAATAATAAAATCAGAAGTCTGTGAAACCACAGGGGTATTGTTGTCACAGGCAGGCCTGGCTACCGCACTCAGCAAACCAAACCTACAGAAACACTGCAAGAGACTGACATTTATATTTAAATTTTTCAATCCTAAAATGATGGTAAGAAGGCAAGAACTGCCAGTTTAAACTACAACCAGATCCTACAGCTTCAGGATGGCTCAAACAACTAATTTCTGTTACATGAGACAGCCACAAAGGTGATCACAGGTGGAAGATCTGCTGGACCCTGAGCAGAGGGTGACAATTTGAGCAAGGAACAAAGGAACAACTGGATGGCAGCTGCTCATGAAGTCAGAGCCCCAGGGCTTTGTACTGCCCTATCATTACCCACTCATTCTTGGGATTCTCAGAGTCCAGCAAACAATCGTTTAGATGATAACTAAAACAACCTTGGTTTGCTTCTGCCAGTGGAAGGGAGGAGTGCTTTTCAGGTGAGGAAACTGTTACACCTTTAAAATGATTATTTAAATGGAAGGGTGCAGCCTTTAGTTTATCACAGCTTCTCTCAGAATTCACTTGGTGTGACTACCAGGAAGAGCAAAAGGTGAGCCCAGTGCAATGAATAGGCAACAAAACCCTTCAGAAAAAAGACCTCAAAAATAAATAGCACCCACTGAGCCATCTGTAATTTCCAAATATAAGTCTGGGGAAGGCACACAAGTTTTGGGGAAATATACATGAGAAATATCTATTTCTAAATATCCTGTACTGACTTAACTCTGTTTTGGATAGTTTTCCCTTTGTTTTCTAACCAGTGAAACAAACTTAGCATCTAACTGCAACTACTTAAAACAAGGAGTGAGATGTACACATTACAGTTTTCCACAAGTGTTGCCACTGGACATTACCAGGAAATAAGAGCACATGATGAGTATATAAAAGAGACAGGATCAATACAACTTGAATTAGGAAAGAGTTCAAGTACATGAGACAGCACCATGAAGTGAGTATCATTTAAATACAAGAGACATTTTGATTCTAGAAAACGTCTTTTACTTGAATTTTAAAAATTAACTAATGGTACTCAGTCATATCCCAGGTTGCATCATATGCCAGCTTGAAACACATCTAGGTTAACATTTAGTACCTAAAAACATACCCTGCAAAAGGTGCCAGGACTACCAGATAATCCCTCTCGAGTTTGTTTTTTCCACCTGACAGCTGACATAGCTCTCACTTGGCTTTGCTGCACTGAAGCTCAATGCCCTAAAATGATGCAGCTTTCCTATTTGATTTATAATGCTATTAAAAAACCCATCTGTTCTGTAACTTCTGTTTTGCCAGATTAGAAGCTGGTATGGTTTAGTTTTACCACACAAAGCCATTAAGTGATTCAAACAAATCTTAAGAAAAATTTAGGTTTTCAAGACATGGTAGGCAAGCAGCTTCCAGAATGATTCTTCCTTTCTCAAAAAGCAATTTCTATCTTGTCAGCCCAACATCTAGAAAGTGTTCCTCAGAGTTTCTTTTGTGGCAATATCCAGTATAAATGTAGCACAAATCAATGTTTGATGAGTTAGCGTGGTTTGAGTCTTTTTTAGGTTATTTATTTCAATTGTGAATTTTGGGTGAAAATACTGCGTAAAACCCTACACTGTTGTACTTCCTAATAAAAGGCATCTATTCCCCTTCATTAATTGATACAAAGACAGTTTTCTTTCAGGAACAGGAGACAGATACATCACTCAGTGTAACCAGTGATACACCCCACAGCTCCATCACCAGTACAGGAGCATCTTTTCTGAGCTGAACATTTCATGGACTATGCAGGCATACAGAGCATCCTTCAAGTCATAAGCAGCAAGTAATTTCCTGTCACTTCTCTAAAGAATTTCCTTTAATTTAAGAAGAAAAATATGCTTTTTAGTGAGAAATTCTTCTTCATTGACTTTGGGGAAATAAAAAGTTTCTCAGCATTTCAAGTGGAAACAAGCTTTTTCTTTAAAGGTGGAAAATTCTGAAAGACTCAAAAGTTTTTTAGTATTTTTTTATTCTTCCATTTAATAAACAGCAAGATATTTGCCTGTAATCTAAGAAGTTAAGTTGCTGAGATATCAGAAACTCCTGAAGTTACTGGCAGCAGCAGTCTGAACAAACAACCACCACACACCACATTCCCCAAACACACATCACACAGCACCTGCAGGAAGGCAGAAACCCAATCTGCCACGTCACTGTCCATAACTTCTGCCAGAAACACAACAGCTTGAGCAGCACTTGACAAGTTCCTCTTTAACTGCAAAATCATCCTTTCTGGAAGAAGCAGAAGGCAGAGATAGAAGTACATTTCCTAATGGAAAACAGGTTTTGATGCCGGCAGGACAAAAAAATAATACATGGAAACAAAACTGAATTCAAGAACCTTCACACTGCTATTACCATTTCTTGAATGATTTAATTAAATCTTAGAACACCTAACAGCAGATTTTTTTATAACCAGACAAGGCAGGTGGAGATTGTCCACACTAGAAGTAATTACGCATTTGTCTTTAAAAAACTTTCCTCTTTATGAACAAGTGTTTCTCTGCTGGTTTTTTGAGACAAGACTTCCTTTCAATAAAAGAATGCTGGTTTTTAGCTGTAATTGGAATATTACTTTACATATCTTTTTCCTGGCAGCATTATCCATTAAAGGGAATTCCTATGAGCAGCTTTTTCCTAATTCTTGCCCTGGTGCCTGGCTGCTTGCTCTTGCCCCTCAGTGCTGAAAAGATCTTGGAGGGTGAACATGGAAAAACAGGATTTGCAAAACTTCCTCCTGCTACCTCTCCTCTTCCTTGAAAGGCTATTTTTAACCCAGGTCAGTTCACACACCCACTCACAGCAGCACCTCATTTACAGTTGCCCTACACATAAAAGGAAGTGGCAATTGCAAAGGAAAATACACTTGGAGCTGCAGTTCAGCCAGTGCTTCCCCCACACCCCAGAGCAGACCTGACTCAGACAAGGTTGTTTTCTGTGGAGGGATTTACAACATGTTATGCCTGTATGAAAGCAGGGCTTTTTTGCAATTACCACTGTAATATCACACTTTTTGTTTTTAAAATGTTTTACTCGTTGCAGAGACAGAGAGAGTTAGAAACTAACACTCTACAACACCCTCCCAAAATTTCACAGAAGACAAACGTCCTTCCCAGGCATCCTAACTGGTCACACAACTGAAGACAAAAACAACATGACAAACACTTTTGCAAAACTCCTTCATTACATTTCAGCAATAAGGCCATGACAGACAGCACGACAAAAGGCACCAGTATGTCACAGCATCCCACCCTGTGAAAAGTTCACATGGCACCACAGAATGCCAGTGAAGGTCTTCACACAGACCCAACAATTTCATGGTAGCAATATTCTTGCACTGGAATGTTCTCACATTTCAGCTGCAATAGAGGAACACGACTTTTGCTCTCCTCACCTCACCAGATAGCAGAGCCGACTGGAAATATCTCACCCACCACACACATATAGAACATCAAGCACAACCAAATCCTCAGCGTTGCTGAAGTGCCTCACAACCATAGTTTAGATACAAACAGTGTTTAGCACCAATCAAGAGGCTATGAAGAACCCCCAGTGATGGTACTCTAACAGCTATGATGGATTTCCGAAAGGCAGAGTGCAACAGCTTAGACTTGATACCATGCTAGTAACAACCCAAGGCTTTTGGCTGATTTGGAAAACGTAAGAACAACAAGCTTGAGTGAAAATAAAAATGTCAGTGAGAGCATGACTGTAATCCAGATGCAATTATGTCTGGAAGAGGCTTGTAGGAAGTTCTAAACTGCATAACACAGACCAGACTAAAAGTCCATTATGACCCAAGGGCCATAACCTCTCTGTTAGAAAAATACCTACTGAACACTGCACGCTGGTTAAGAGCAGTACTGCATTACTGCTGAGTCATGCAAAAGGTCTACAAGAAGGGTTAGGTTTTGGGAGAGAACAGGAATTGGGTTTTAGAACCTGAAACCAAAGCAAATGTTTTGCAGCATTCTTCGCATGTGGCATTTTCCCAGTTTACTCACACAAAGATGTCGTCTTTTGGCATGATATGATTTAAACCTTCATCCATTTGGAAGATTTTGTGGAATCGGTGATTATACACGTCTGTCACCACCATCTAGGACAGCAAGTGATATTTACAAAGTGATTATACTAAAAGCTTACATAAATTTAGGCAAACTACCTTTAAATTCAAGCAACAGTTTATTCCAATTCTCTATCACAATTGTTAGTACACAAACATCAGTTGTACTTTACTTTTCTGTCCCTTCTCTAAAGCCTCTCTACTGCAATGGAACTATCAGAATAAACACACACTGTTTCATGTATCTTTTTAAATATAGAAGGAAAGAACAGCATTTTAATTTGTTACAGTTTTGTCACTAACCCATTAAGTTCAAGCTTATCACCCATATAAAAGCTAGGCCACCAAAATGCTTCAAGAAGAACATCTATCAAAATTACTGTCTGCATTTATCCTTACGTTTTCTGCAGGAACACCAGAGAGTTTGGAAAGTGATTCACACAGATCCGAGATGGCCCCCATCATTGGCACCACAACCCGGTACTAGAAACAAAGATAACGTTATGCTTACACCAGGCAAAACAAACCCAGCAAAGGCAGAGAGCAAAAAAAATGGAAATAAAATCATAAAACTCTTAAATCTTTAATTTATAGGAGTTCTGCTGCAGTTAAGGTCATAACCACACACTTCAAGGTCTTCTGGATCTCAGCTTTACCTTACAAAGCAGGGATTGGGAGGGAATGAAAGCCTTGAACAGCTGGCCTTCTGCTGTGATCAGGCTCGGTAGTAGTAAAACCCAGAAAAAAAAATAATCACCAGACACAGCAGCTTGCTTGGAACACAAAATAGCTGTTTCTTTCTGTGACAAAAAACATCTTAGAGCCATTCTCTTCATTGCTGCTAAAGGTCAAGGCAAAAATCTTGACAGACATGGAAATACTGCCAATCAGTTCCTCCAAAACTGCATCAGGACATCCAGTCACTGCCGGAGTGCCCCAGCTTGTGCTTCTCTGACGAGTGGGAAGCACAAGGCTACTTTAAGGGATGTGCATGTCCATTTGAATATGAAGTGGGGGGCAAATTTAAAATCAGTCTATTGAGGAGGCTGAAAAAGCAAACGTGTCATTTTTCTTTTTTTTTTTCCCAAGAGGAATTGTTTTTCAATTCTGTTTGAAACTCAGAGGCCTTACCCATTTAGAATCACAGAATCATAGAATATGCTGAGTTTATGGGAAGGCACCCATAAAGATCATCCAGCCCAACTCCTGGCCCTGCACAGGACACCCCAAGAATGCCACCATGTGCTTGAGAGCATTTTCTGAACATTCCTTGAGCTCTGTTAGTCTTGGTGCTGTGGCCATTCCCTGGGGAGCCTGTTCCAATGCTCAACCACCCTCTGGGTGAAAAACCTTTTCCTGATGTCCAACCTAAACCTCCCCTGGCTCAGCTTCAGGCCATTATCCCTGGTCCTGTCACTGGTCACAACAGTGAACAGGTCTGTACCTGCCCCTCCACTTCCCTGTGTGAGGAGGTTGAAGACTACAATGAGGTCTCTCCCCTCAGTCTCCTCTGCTCTGGGCTGAACAAACCCAGTGATATCATAAGGCTTCCCCTACTCACCCTTCACCATCCTCATGGCTCTCTCTTTGGACTGTCTCTAACAGTCATGTCTTTTTTACATTGTGATAACCTAAACTGCCCCCAGCACTTGAGGTGAGGCTGCCACAGTGCAGAGCAGAGTGGGATAGTCCTCTCCTTTGGCAGGCTGGTGACGCTGTGCACCCCACAACACAATGTAAGCTACATCTTTACATTTTCCAAGGTAACACGAGGTAAACATGAAAGTGCAAGCAGCACATCACACAGGTCATCTCACCACAGGAAGCCACTTCCAGCTGACCATGACCTTAGTTTCATGAGCCAAGATTCGACAAAATCACTTGATTTCACATGCCAGATCTTTCATTAAAAAACCCATACAACCTCACTCAAAGGTGAACATCAATGTCCTTTAGATTACTTTGACAGTCTCAACTTTAAAACCTAAAATAACACAGATAACTTAAAGGAATGTGTCTTCAACATGCCTCACCTGGACAGGTCTGCGCTGTGGGTCTGCATATACCAAGGTAATTTCCATGAAACGATCCCTCCTCAAGGGCAGTGGGAGAGTTAAGTAACAAAAGGGATCAAAGGTCACAGAAACTTTGGAGCATTTGGGACAAACAAGGGTAGACTTGAAAAGACCATGAAAAATATCCACAATGATGGAATCATTCCTCAGCCGATGATTCTCCCATGCCTCTTTTGCCACCTCCTATAAAAATAATTTTAAAAAATATATTAGAAGTTATTTCTTGCAAAGACTCCTACTGCATGGTGAGCACCAGGACCAAAGAAAACTTGGAAAATTGATACTGATAGGTCAGTTTCATAAGCAAGAGGCTCTACCAGTACATCCAGCCTAACTGGGATTTCTTCCTAGTGAAATTAAGGCCTTGCATCAAGTCAAACTTTATCTATCTGTCTTAGCTGAGTTTGATCAGGTATTCCTTGGTGCATACAATGCTGGAAGCACAAAAGGAGCTGAGGGGCCAGTGACAGGGTCACATGCTATTCTTCAGGACAACCAGACATGCTCCACTCTCCAGGAGAAATGGAGTGCTGCCTCTTGCTTTGGAAAGGCAACTGCAGTTACAGCTTTCAAGAAAAAAGCTCAAGTTTTTCTTCTTGGAAAATGATGGCCACGTTTCACAAAGAAAGTCTAAAAGGAGACCAATTACAATCCCCTGAAGACTTTCACAAGACAACTTATAAACTCCTTACCAAAGGGCATCTGGCATTCGTCTGTTCAGTGCAATCAGAAGCTGCTAGAATGAGACTTTTAGTCTCAAGAAGAAAACTGAACACAAGAAACTTACTGGGCCTCTATCAGGTAAACCTCTAAGAGAATTACTTTCCTCTATTTAGGTAGAGTGCCACAAGGCATGACAAGGTTCTCCTGGTCAGGGACACTGCTCTATAGGAAGGATGTTTGTGCAGCCTGTGAGCAGGAAGGCCAGGAAGTGTCCCAGAACCCAACTAAATGCCTGGGAAGCAGCACTGGCCCTATCCTCAAGCAAAGGGCACTGTACCGAATCAGGTCTGCCATTGGCATCCTTCAGCTCCAAGTAGGGCTTCTTCTTCACTCTGTTCAAATCCTCATGCAAGCCATCCAGTAGAAAAGCCAAGAGCTCCTGGGAATCCTGCTGCTGGTATCCAGAAAACTGAGGAGCAAATCTCCCCACCTGTGTCTGAAACACAAAGGCAAGAGTGAGAGGATATAAAACACTCAGGTCATGGCTTTTGCAGAGATCAGCTCCCTTCTACCTTCTGTTGGCAGCAGCCCCTGGTGAACTGGATGCTAATGCAGGGAAAGGTGCCAGAACAATTTTCCCAGCTACTTTCAGTACTTCAGCTGAAAGCAGCTCTTCACACTGAAGCAATGAGAACATTACACCAACAGAGTAATAGACAAGAGGATGCATTTTGCTCTTCACTTTTTAATTAAATTTTTTCAGATTTGTAATTTGCACACCTTTTCTCACTAACCAAAGTTCACAGCTGGCAATTCAAATGACCATGCCTAGTTTTGCAGCAGAGATCATTCTGATTCATCTGTAAACAGCTCTCAGGCTGGCAGGTCGTTTACTAAGTAACATTAAAGAGCAGTAGCCAACCCTGAGGAAGGACTAGTCACTGGCAAGTTCCTCCCTGAACCCAAAAAGCATTTATACAAAACATGAAACACTGGAGCAATTCTGTCCTTACTGCCTTCATAACATCAAAATATGTTATGCTTTCACTGTTTCTTCTCTCCCAGAGCTGTGCTACAGGGACATGACATACTTACTTTAAACATACGTGGAGCCACGTGAGACTGTCTCCCAGACCACATCTGTTTAATGAGATCTGCATAGGCTTCTGCAATTTCTCCCCTCATCCCCAGTGGGTTGTTCTGATTTATTTCAGCTTCATATTTATCTTCCAGGAAATAATCAGTCAGAGGAGGAGTATTGCTCAGGCACTGGAAAAGTATTAAGAAAGTTAATTTACTGCACAAGACAACAGATAGGTGTGAAAATGAAACAACAAAACCAACTTTCACATCAGGACATGTACCAAGTTAGCAAAACTGGAGACACTCAAGAACATGTTTAGGAAAACAAAATAAAAGAAAAAATTAAGTCAGAAATCTGCATTTGAAAGACTGATATTTAGAAAATTAAAGCAAATAAATAAATACAAGAAAGAAAGTAATTGGTCCTTAACATGACTAGTTTGCATAATAAATTAAGACTGAAGTATGTTTGAATTAAGTCACTTTGAGAATAAAAAATTTTAAAGTTGTCTCTTAGCTAAGTCCAAGAAAACAAAGTGGCTTAAGCTTACCCTGACACAACTGAAAATAAAGACATGTTGAACAAAAAGCAGGGCAGTCCAAGTTTATGGTGGTGTCCTGAATACCACATGCATAATGCATCATAGTTATTTTAAGACCTGTTCCAGATTTCAAAGCCATCACAGAGTGACTGAAGTCATTTCACAGCACTGGTATCACACTAGAAGTTTGTCTATTCCTTTAATCTAAGTTCATACAATTTGTATCATATTTTGTTTGAACTTCTTAGCAAAAAACTACCCCTAACAAGTTTCTCCATTCTTTAAAATGAACAAAATAATCTTAAGAAATTAAGTTTAAAAGTAAAGAAATAATTATTACCTTTGCATCACTGTTTCAACCTTAACACCTTACACAATGAACCTGAACCCTTCCTGTGGTTTTTCATGCCCTTAATTTTTCAAGAATCTTTAACACAGGCCCAGAACTGCATGCAGTGTCCTGCTCATGTCACTTGTGCAGCCCATACAAGTCAAAACATCCTCCACATCAGCCCATTTTTGGCAGGGGACAGCACTGGGACCTTATGTTACAGTCAGGCATCTGTTTAATACAACTTCCCCTGGTCATTTCAGATGGCACATACTTCAGATTCAGTCCCTAAATATGAAATATGTTTTATAGTACTAACGTGCTAAATAAGCCAAACTAAACATGAACTGATTTTTTGGTCTGGTTTTTCTGAGGACTTGTCTCCTCACAGAACCATATTAAAATATTCTTTTCTTTTCACAGATTTTAATCCACAGTATGTATGAGACTGATCTTTTATTTAATTCTAATGAGGGCTCTTTCTAATTCTTACCTGTAATGCAGAATTCATGAAGCAGGTGTTTCCAAGGTTACTAAGTCCACAGAGTCCAGGTTGTGACAGAGGAGCACTGTCCCTGCAGTTGTAAGAGTTACAGACAAATCCAGAACCTCTGGAATAAAAGACAATACAGTGAACTCCACAATGAGTTCGTCCAGTCTCAATGCTACTTAAAAGTCACATCAAATACAAGTCAGAAAACTGTTTACTGAAATATTTTAACCAGGCTACCTGTTTCTGCTGCTTCATAGGGGCTAATGCTGAACACCAGGAACATGAAATGTACATGCTAACTTTGGAAACATTAATCCTGACAAAGTCTATTATTAATTTACAGCTCATAACACGTTCATTTCCTCTAAGTACACAGCACACTATCCTAATGCAGCAAGGCTCTATATAATACACTCTAAGAAATAATAAGAAAATTATGATCTGTACCTGGAAAGGCTTCTACCACAATGGCAGATAGACAAAAGAATATAATCCTTTCCCTCAAGCTCTGAGTCACCTCAAAAAACAGGCAATGCTCTGGAAGTTAGTAAGCTCTGGAACATGCACTACTTTTGCAAGTGAGCAAGGAACAGCAGAAGGCAGTGGTTTCAAACAGCAAAGTTTGATAAACAGGTACACAAGAGTAGTAGAACTCCTCTAGGGCACCATCACACTCCTTTTCTATGCAGGCAAGGACGCACAGGATCACTCACATGAAGGGTGATGAAACAAAAAGAACATTCCTGCTCTTACCCCCTGCCCAGGTGGGAGCTGTTCAGTCCATACGAGTTACTGCTATCACCGTTAGTAATGACAGAAGTGGCAGACACTGAGGAATAAGAACTTGCTGATGATTTTGAAGAGGTAGTAAAGTTTCTGCTAGTTGTAGTGCTTGATCTGGGAGAAAGGAAAAAGAAGTAGAAACAGTGCTGCTACTTTTTTTATCCCCAGCCCCACCTCCCACAAAGGACTCACTGAGCTACAGTTAGTTATCCCACACAGAATTTACTGATCTCGTTGATCACACTTCCAAACAATTGTCTGGAACAGAAACATGAGGAAAAAAGTATCGGAAGTAGGAGCAACAATTATTGCTTCAAGGCAAATCTGGGTTCCAGACAGAAATAAGTAGCAATTCAGACAGCGTGAGTGAGAGGGAAGCAAGCTTTAATTTTATGAGTAAACCACCTTGAAATAAGCAAGCAAAACCCCCCAAATCTTAAGACCACAAAACATTCTACCTGCATTAAAAAGTGACCAGGTCAGTCATTCCCTACCTGAAACTCAGACCATCTATTCAAACACAACATTAATGAGGAAGAAGATAACCAACAAGACACTAAAATTCAACAGAGTCCTGTCATAGACAGCTTCATTAAAAAAAAGGCAAAACCACAAGATAGCACTAAATGATTAAGTTTAAATAAACTATTCTGACACTAATTCATTTCTCTATAGTAAGAGTTGACTGGGATTTGGTCTAATCTCTCTATCTTTGCCCAAATAAACACACAAAACAGAAAGGTGCAGGACACCAACAGCCACACAACAGTGGCTACTACCCCCAAAGCAGAGCAGAGAGCCAACAGAGGACAGGGCCCTCAAGCTTCAGCTTGTCCATTTACTCTTTTTTAACGTGGCCCTCATTTTTAAATGACAGAAACTAAGAATGCATATTCATAGTTCAGATGGAACTAAAAAACGTGCTGGAAAACCTCTGTAAGGAAAAAACTATACAACAATGAACAAGCCATAATGGCCATGACAAGGCAGAACAGCTGGACGGCCTCAACGGTCTGCAAATATAATAGCAGTAAAATAAATACAGAAGTAAACAAGTTACAACAGGAGCTTCCAGATGAAATTGGAAAAAACCTCAAACAGTCAAAACTGGAAGCATGCTAAAAAACCTCACCAGCCAGCACAACCAAAAAGTATACTGGAAAGTAACTCAGAAAGAATGAGATGTACCAGAATAACTGAGATAACCATTTCTGGGACAGTACACAACCTCCTGTCATTACCTGTTGGAGGTGGAACTTCAAGATTACCTGGACACCAAAGTAAGATCAATGGGAAAATAGAAGGTCTAGACTAAACAACAATTATCAGACTCATGCTCATGTGTGGGTTTCAAGGGTAAAGGATAAAATAATTTAGCTAACAACAGCATGTAAATCCATTAAGAACACATTTTAAAAGTTTGAAGTAGTGAATTATCGAGAAGCAAAGGGGAGCAATCTAGAAAATGCAAGGTTTGAAAACTGAGCACCTCTGCTTGACACCTTTGATCTCTCAGGGAGAGAACAGAAAAACTCAGAAAATCATATGAAGAAAATCTATTGGTGAAAAAGGAAAAGGAGGACAAAGTCCTAAGAGATTTCAAGATTCCAATAAAAGCATAGAGACAATGTTTCAGCAAGAGTCACATGGTAACTGAAGAGTTCCAAGTACTTCAAGAGCATCCTACACAAACAAAAAAAGGCTAAGAATTACAAAGGAAGATAAAAAGCAGATCAGAAAGCAAAGGTAAGACAAGTCACAGAGTGAGGAAAAGTCTACAGACAAAGTCATCCAGGATGACTTTGAGTGAATGCCTGCTAGAAAACTGGGAAGGTTCATGTAAGTAGCAAAACAACAGAGGTTAACAGCTTTCCATGTGATGAAAGTAAAAAAACAGAAATCAAATACATTTCAGAAGATTAAAAAAATCTACATATTCCTACGTTTTACAAGTTACTAATCTACGTGTAACAACTGAAGAAAGGATTTACTAAGGACAGCTGCTTCCCCTCATTTCACAAGATGCTCACAAAGGCAGCCATTGATTCCAGGTGAAGAGCACAGAGAGCAGCTAAGTTTTTCTCTGAAAGCTTCCCACTTTAAGCCTGGAAAGCTATTGTTAATGACCCCATAGCAATGCAGGCCCTCGAGAAGACTGCCTCATTTGCACACAGAGGTGACAACAGAAGACCTGGATGCCACACATTTATCCCCAATGCCACAGAAAGAGCTCCCGTGGAAGGTGAAGATTTTGACTGGTCAAAGGCATCTGCCCCCTCCATTGCCATTTCTCACAGTCTGTGACTTCTGCTCCCTCAGAAATGGAGGCCCCAAGACCTTGCTCTGAAGGGAGAGAATAAAGTTATTTCTTCTTTGAATTTTGTGACTTGCAGCCTTCCAAAATGTTCTGGCCTACTCAGTGGGTTACAACTGAAACACAACTTCATCTTCACAATACTGAAGCACGTTGTCCCCATCTGCAGGTAAACACAGCTGCTTTATGTTTGCTACAAAACCTGTCAAAACCCCACACAAATGGCAAGAGAGAGAAATCTGGAGACTGAGGGATAAAGAGGACAAAATCACATCACTCTGAATCCATGTGGTTAAGTAAAAAACCTTCTAAGCTAAACAATTTGGAAAAAATTTTGTAAAAGGCTTTCAAGTGCTTGAAAGACAGAAATAGAAAAAGTGTTTCCACCCAGTTGAGGCCACCTTCAGAGCACAGAGTAGAGTCAGTCCTCCTCCTTTAAAACCAATAACTAAATAGTAATTTTGTGACAAAAAGTTTTTGTCAGAGCCAGGTAAACTGAGCTTTCCATTTAATTGCACAGCAAAGCCGTAATGGTTGGTCATTTAGAAAGTTCTTCCATGCAAAAGTAACTTATGTTACATCCTCAGGGCTCCTCTGCAAGGCTGGCATCTGCTGCAAACTCAAGCACTTTAAAGTCATGGAATAAAGACCTGCACACAAAATATTTAGCCCAGTTGTAAGGGGCTGAAAGGGGTTGAAAGGGTCCTCTGAAATCACAGTGTCAGCACACAGTGCCAGGAGTAAACAGAGGAGCAGGAAGAGGAAACAGCAGGAAAATTCTAGCTCCAACCAAAGAAGCAAAAGGTATTTTAGTGCTGCATATTGCAATGGGAGACAGATAGCTACCAGGCAGATGCTAAATACAACTTCACTCCAGTTTTCAAATACAATACCTGATGGAAAAGGTGCTATTTTAAAAGATCTAACACAATTTCTTCTTTGCTTTTGCTAAGAAAATGATATCCAAGATTAAAAAAAAAAAAAGTGTGCTAGGGCTGAAATGGAATTCTGCTAGCTCAGGACTTTATTTTGGGAGTCTTGTAAGTAACAATTTAAGAGTACTAAATTCCACAAAGTCATTGATATAATCTCCCTTCAGAAACAAAGTATGCCTCCAATTTTGAAATTCCTAAAATAAATATAATCCATCCCCTCTTCTGAAACCTCGTCTAGAAGTAAAACCAGTTTGAAACTACAGTAAAAAGTATTTTATTCTTTAGGGAGCAGCAAACTATCAAAGAGCAGTTGCCAAGCATAGGCTGAATATACCACCCAAGGACTGTTGTAGAGTTTAAGAGCATTTTTCCCGTAAAATGTCAGCCAGATTGATGGCTGGGGAAGCACAAGGACAGCTGCCAACCCTGTGGAAAAGCTATTTCCTCTGGTAGAGGGCCAGTGCCTCTGACAAGCAGTAAATGGTGAGGAAAAGTCCTGATGACACAGAACCCACCCAGCCCACAGCCACTTTGCACACACACTCTGCGAGCAGGAAGGATGTGAATTCCCAGCTCTCCAGAACCTCTTCTGGCACTGCAGCAGTGATGCAGGTGCTCACCCTTTCTCTATCAACAGCAGAGAGCTCTACATCCTATTTGGTTTGATGTCATTAAAAACATCAAAAACTCTCTCCTAAACTTTCAGTATTAAAGTGATGAAGTCCAGAAAAAAAACTCCAAATATTAAGTTCCCCATGTATTTTCTACAGCTGAGAAATAGAACACTGAAGCAAAAGTTTGCCTGAGATAGGATGAAGCACAAGACAAAGTACAAAAGGACAGATAATCCTGTATCACTTGATACAATTCTTTCAGCCACCATTATCAGCACCAAGTCAAACAATTTCAGGAGTTTCATGTAATAATAAGTCAATATTTTTATGTCACTAGAAAATATCAATCTGCATACCAATAATCAATTTCATTTATGTAACTAGAGGTTAAATCAAAAGTCTTTACATATCACACTAGCTGCTGCCAAAGGACAATCCTGAGCCCTGAGAATGCTACACAGCACCTTTTTAGCTTTGCTTCATGTGGAAACAAAAGGTTATGACCTGGTCTTGCACAGCTGCTTCTCCCATACTGACTGTCAGCCAGGTACATGATATGAATGTTTAGTTGTTTTTCACATGATACTCCTACAGAAAGTTCACTGTAATCCCACAAGCATTCTCCTGATTCATTTACACAGTGTGATCTCTCAAAGTACTGTTTCAAAACAGGTTTCACTGACCTATCTGATCAATTCTTCAAGTTTAACACTAGTGTATCTTGATTTCAAATGAGATCACTTGGCAGCAAGTTCTGTAAGTTAACTGTATTGTACAGAAAAGCATTTTCTTTTTCAGTATCAAGTCTGACAGCCCCTGGGATGGAAGTGAGTAGGCCATCAGACAGGTAAAGTCATCAAATTCTACGTTCTGTAGTATGACTTGATATGAGCAGCTCCTTTTCGTTGCAAGCAACTTCCGTTCTACGCCATTCACTCTATACACACAATATTTTACTAAGCCCTGCAATTACCCATCTCTTCTCTAAATCACTGAGAGAATTTGTGTCTGATTTACAGGCTTCTATAATTGTCCCTTGCGGGTGGAGGTGTTGGTCAGCTATTTCTACACCCTTTTAAAGAGGGGACTACCAGAACTCTGAGCATTCACTACTGGCAGGTTTGGAAATACACTCCAAGATCCTTTCTGTTGTACAACAGAAAAAGAGAGATTATTTGTTTCACTGTGCAGTGCGGAGAGGTAGCTTTTTAAGCAGACAAGTTCAATGCAAATAGCACTTTTGTCTCCTAAGCACTACAGAAACCCTAAGCTATTTAATCCTCATACAACCTGTTTGAAACAGGCTTTAAAACTCAGACGCTTGCTAAGAAAAGAAACCAGCAGCAGAACCAGTGAAGAATATCTACATTTGAGATTTTTCTCTCCCTGAAAATAACCAAAACAAAGCAAGCCACAACAGCCAGTGATAACCAGCCTTTCACAGAAAACATGTGGTCACTAAAGCCTAGCAAACAAGCTGCACAAAAAAACAGAAACCTTTAGAACATGCTTGCTTACTTTGCCAGGCAATGGTGTCCAGGCCACGTGCCATCTTCATTTTTCACTTCTATTAAAACAACCTGAAAGAGAGTGCAGGTAATAAAGGTAACTGCAAGTCTGTTACGCATTTTGCAAAAGCATTAGCAAATCCCACTGTCAATGTTTGCTCAAAGTACATAAAAGCAAGTGAAAAAAAATACACATCAGCAAAAGCACTATACGAGACAAAAAAAAAAAAAGAGAAAGTTATGCCCCTTACCTGACCCTGATAGAGCCCTGCATCTTGCACCGTGCTATCCAGCTTGCTGAGCTGCTCATAAGTGTTACTCATATACCTGTTCCATAGCCTGGTTTCCTTCTCAGCTGGGATATTAAATAGCTTTCTCATTTCTTTCTCGATGGTAGCTGTTGAGGAGAAAAAAAAGCCACCAAAATTCCTTAAACACGAGTACTTTTGAAAAAATACTAAACTCCTGCAGCAAGGAGGTACATCACCTATCCTTTAAGATTCTTCAAGTAGAAAACATATTATGGAAGCTATAATTATTCATATTGTTTCTCTAATATTAAGCCCAAAAGAATGAAAAGCTTCTGTTTTCAGTCAAGTATTAGGCTGTCAAGACCTCAAATAATGGCATGCAATAAACTTCTGAGAACTTTCTGCCCAAAGGCCAACTTCTGTTCATTTGAAAACACTGGTTTAAGCTTTCAATTACTACTGTCAAGTTGCCCATAAAGATGCTTTTTTCAGTTTAGTGATGTAGATACAGGGCAGCTGACATTCAGCATTTTTACATGTGAACAATATAGCAATGAGAGAGAGAAAAGTCAGGTTTACTCCAGTCTGTAGGGCACAGATTATCTCCTGAGACAGCCTCAGAGCACAGCTTTATCTATCAGAGAACTACTTACCAACAGTATCTGCCTTGCTGAAGTGGCAGCTGATGACATTGTCGGGATCACTGCTCTTGCACAGCTTCAGTTCCAGGAGATAAACCTCCACCTTATAGTGCTTCACAAACAGCCCATACTCCACCACCTGCACATGGGGAACAAAGCAGCACAAAGCTGCAAGACTGAGCAGTCCTCTAAAACACACAGCTCTAAATACTGTCAGCTTTTTGGAGTATTGCAAGTCAAGCCACGCACTGAACGCTGACTTGCTCCCAGATTCAGTCACCAGCTTGTCTGGGGGATTTTGTTTGGTTTTTAAAAGAGGAAATGCCAGCACAAAGTTCCAAAGATTCACCATCACAGCTGAACTGACACTGTCAGCTAATTAGTCATGAAAAATATTTGATGGCACAAAGCATTCTAAAAAAAATTACCTTTTGCCTCTAGTCTTTGGCTAAGTTTTATATAAAAGAAGGAACCCAGGCTGAAACACTGAAGTAAAATCTCTTCTATCAGAAGAGAGCAAACCAAAGCATTATTTTTCTGCATGGTACACAGAATCTGCCTCATTGCTCTCTCCCAGCAAGAACAGAAAAGTACCTCTGAAGTTGTTTTGATGACACTGCTTTATTTCAGAGTACTTTTCAAATCAATTTTGCATTTGAGAGAATATGTCAATAGGTACATTTACCCATGCTACTAGCTTCAGGCATATTTTTATAAAAAGGTTTCCCTAAGACTGGACACCACTCTTCACCTACAGATCATAAAACACATTATGCCAGGAAGAAAAGCACATTTCACAGGCCAGTTATGAGATAACTGCAATGCAACAGGAGGAGTAAGAAAAAAAAAGAAAACCCCACACTTCAATTCTCTCCAGAGTTCTTGGCAGCTACAAAGCCTCTGAAATTGAGACCATATTTCACTAAAAAACTGGTATAATTTGAAAGTGTAACAGTGATTGAGAGGCATTTGGACAATGCCCTTAATTTGCTTTAACTTTCAGTCAGACCTGAATTGGTCAGGCAGTTGTACCAGATGATTAAGTCCCTTCCAACGGAAATATTCCATTCTATTCATGTGACACACGACTTGTTATGATCTACACCTAACATGTTACAGAAAAAACTACCCAGCTTTAGAAAGAAACAAAGAATTGAGACCTAGACTTATAGTGACAATTCCGCTAAATTATGCTTCCATCTTCTGAGGACTGTTGCTTTTAGAAGGTTGTATTAGATATGCAAGGTGCATTAAAGGTAAATAATTAACAAATACATTTGGAAAGATCTTCAGTACTTTGCTGTTACAACAAAAAATAAAGTTCCCTGTTTAAACAGCTTCTTGACAGGCAGAGCAGACTTCTTTTTAAGAAAGCAAAATAACCAAATCAAAAGTTTTCCATTTATTTTTCAGAATAAATGTCACTAAACATGACTTCGGGTTCTCCAGTATTCTGTAGTTAGAAACAAGCAAGTGCCATGTTCACAAATCAAAGAACTCTTTCCAAGAAGTTCCTTATCAGATCATTGTGTCCATCAGGATGGAGGAATGGAGTCTCTAATCACCTGCAGATGTCTTTTAAACAGCATCTGACCAGCTTCCTTGTTCTCTGCTAAAGTACAACTCAGGTCATACCACTGGACAGCAATCTCAGCAAAACTCAGCTGCTGAGGAAGCACAGTAATACACTTCCCATTGGGACTCTACTGATGACTGCCCAAAAACATGGTTTGAGACTATCAAAGGAAACCTGAACCACAAATAAATCTCATCTAATCCTCCTGTACTTGGCTCTGATCATCAGACACAGAGATGGAAGACAACCTTTTAAAACTATAAAGATGCCCGAAAATTGCTTCCCAGATCCCACTTTAAGGATATTTCAAGGTGTGAATTACAGTTGATCCATCTTTAGGAAAAGGTTTAAAGCATTCAAGGACCACAAGTTTAAGTGCTTGACTTTTAATGCTGTCTGGGAAATACTGTAACCAGATCCTGCCCACCTTCAGCACTGCAGCTTCTGTGACTCTGATCCACTGGATTTTTGTAAGAGGCTGTAACATCCCACAAACCTACTACTCTATTTTAGCATCTTCCTAAATATAAAAACTCCCTTCCCAGGTTAATAACAGAGACTGACAGTTTCATAGCAATCCAAAACTTTCAAAATTTCCTCTTAACTGGACCCAGAATAACTTGGCATGTTTGGTCTTTAAACCAGCACAAGCCATGGAAAGCAGCACCAGATACCCCGAGAAAAGAAAGCTCATGCACTTAAGCTCAAGTATTTCCCCAATAGCTCCCAAATCTCTTGTCAACTTTCCAGTTTTTCAGAAAAGGGAGTGTGCAGTAACATGCCAGGTTTTGTGAAAGCAGTTAGGCACTTCATGAAGGAAAGTTTCCTCACTCGGAGAGGCACTGATCATTAACAGCACCAGTTCTCCCTCTCAGTGCAGACTTTCAATTCCCCAAGAAGTTACATGTTTCTCTAAAATTACATCTCCTTTACATGCTGTAAGTATTTTCTCCTCCCCTATTTCTTGCTTGCACGGGAGTTCTGTCTACTCAGCTGAGTGAACCTGAGGTCACCTGGTGATCCCGAGTTCACTCACCAGTCCTGAAGACATCAGAATTTCTTACTACATACAATTTCTAGCCCACACTGAATGACAACATTCCAGTGCCACTGATCAGCACTCACTGATCTTACTTCCCTTCTGATGCCACACTTTCCTAGGTCTTGCACACCTTGGAGTAACCCTTACTTACAACATAGTGCTACTTAAACATAAGTGATACTAATTCTGAATATAGTATCAACACTCGGTGTAGTGATCAGTCTTTTAATGGACCTCACAGACTGGCACTGCTCAGTTTAGTCAGTGCAAAAACCTAAGACTAAAACAGAAACAAAAAACCTTTTACCTATACACATTTCCAAAAAAAAAAAAAAAAAAAAAAGCAGCTTGTCATTCCAGAACAGGTTGCATACTCAGAATGCATACATGCACTTGTCAACCAAAAATATAACTTACAGGACATATCCATCTCTATATAATGGTTTTAGAATCACAGGATTTAGGAAGAGAAAACAAGAATCACCTTAGACTCCAGAAGAAGCCCCTAATCCATCTGTACTAAAAGACTCATTCTGTCCTGGAAGAACTACAAGTTAGACCAACAACTTACACTTGACCACAAAGTACAAACTATTCCATGCAATATAAAAGCACTGTACTAGTCCAAAGAATCATAACGAGAACAAGGTTCAGGGTTCTTACCCCAAATAAACCATCAACTCAGAACCCCTGAACATTCAGGCATTGCAGCTGAAATACAGGTAAACTGTTCTTTCAGACAAGGCAAAAAGACCTCACGTTATTATCCCCTAAAAGCTGCTGAGAATCCTGTCTTAGCTGACATCTGGCAAAATAAACCGTCTAAGTTTGATGGAGACCAAAAGATGAAAACAGGATGAGAAGTTGATTCAGCCATACTTACTTTTCTCACAATAGGCTGCTGCCCGTCTATGCAGCCATACCACGCTACTAGTTTGTTCCAGGCTTCAGTGGGCACCAACACGTAATCCAGCTCATCAATGAGGTGTTCTTTTAAACTCTGAGTTTCTGGATCTAAAAGGGAAACAGACGGCAGAGAGCAGGGTATCAAACAACACGTTTTCTTCTCCAGACCCACACACGTACTACCAGGACACCAAGAAACAGCAGGGCTCCCAGGGCAGGCAGAGCCCGGCCAGTCCGCTCGCGTACAGGGAGGTGCAGCCGCGTGCCCTCTTCAGCACTCGGCTTCGAAAGCGAAAGCAGCGCGGGGAAGTTCCGCAGCCGAGCCCGAGCGGCGGCCCCGCTGCCCGCAGCACTCACCGCCGAACAGGCCCGAGTTGTCGATGGGCCCCGGGAACAGGCCCGCGTTGTCGACGGGGCCCGGGAAAAGGTTGGGATCACCGGCGCCGAACATGTCCCAGCTGTCGAAACCCACATACTTCTTCCACTGTTTGAACCACCGGCTCTCCACCAGGTACCTGCAACACACGGCACCGCCCGGCGCGGCCCCTCAGCGGCGACGCGGCCCGGCCCGCAGGCCCCGCCGCCCGCAGAGGAGGGGGACGGGGAGGGAGGGGAGGAGGCGCGGGTGTGCTCACCATGACTCGCCGGGCCGGAGGGCCGTGGCCAGGAGCGGCCCCAGCTCCGCCCGCTGCTCCGCGGGGTCCGGCCGGGCCCGT